>JAWQRP010000284.1:0-32732 GCA_033557875.1 Quadriops clusia
CGTTGGTCAAGAAGAAATTATCTGTTAAATTTAATAATGTTCCGTTTTAAAATTTAAATAAAATGTTCTTTCTTAAAACTGCTTTGTGCTTGGTGAGACGTCACATCGTTTAAGAGTGCACATATATATCATGCATTTTTATACTCATATGTATATTTAGCGGACAAAAGAAAAAGTTTCCGAAATGAAGCGTGTAATATATGTACTACAAATTAAATTAGTGAAATTAAAGATTACAAATATAACTATTCAATATTTTAATTTTAGTTGCTGTTTTAATAGCTATTTTACCTATATTATTTACATTTTTTAAATTATGTGTATGTAATCATATAATTGCTGAGATAGCAATTACGATTGAGTCAGTTGATGGCTGATAGAGTAGATGTTATACAATAGAAGAAAACCATACAAACGATACCAAAAGGGTTATTCAAGTTTTGTCAGTTCTTTCCAATATCTGTTAAATGTGGGAGTCTGTTACGTCTACTTGAGTGTTAGTACATTTTATATGATTAGACAACACATGTGCCGAGAAGTGAACTATTTCGTTAACTTTTATGTTTTTTACTTATTCATTTTTTTTTTAATTTGTGAGAACAATCAATGTGGCTCTTTATGTTTTTGAATTTTACAAACTCATTCCAAAAATGGATATTTGCAGACAAAATAACAGTTCTTTTAATGCGATTACTCTAACGATCAATGTAAGACTAACGTAGGGTGTATGTATCTGCGGAAAGTTTTTGTAACATGAAAATTTTATAATGATTTTTACAATTAAAAATTTATAAATATTAAAAATAAGGAGTAAGACTAATATTAATTTCATTTCAATTAAAATAAATCTCAAATTTATAAATATGAAAATATCCCTATTACTATTATGTTCTTCTGTTCGCTACTATATACGTTGCTGCTGCATACATTTTTAGCGAACATGATGACATGTATATGTCGAAATCGTAAGATTAAATATATATGTAGGGTAAAACGTATATGTGTACATGGAAATATGTAGATGTGTACATGGTATAATGTACACGTGTACATGGTCAGGTGTATATGTGCACATGGCAATAAGTATACGTGTACATGGTAATAAATATATGTGTACATGGCTGCCCGTGATTTTTCACGGGCATTAACTAGTTATTATATATTTTATATGTTGGAATTACAATTTATTTTTATTAATGATCCAATGATATTCCAACCGCACTCCTTTTCAACAAAAAGTAGTTGGTCACCTTACTATAATACATCATTGACTGTAATACATCGGTGACTGTAATACATTGGTGACAGTAATTCGTTGGTGACCATAAATATATTGGTGACCATAAATGCATCGATGAGCATAAATATATTGGTGTGCGCATACACTCGACTAAACATTACGATACTCATCGATTCCGACTCAATAGTTTAGTCGATGACTCAATAGTTTAATTGATGACTCAATAGTTTAGTTGATGACTTAATAGTTTAGTTGATGACTCAATAGTTTAGTCAATGACTTAATAGTTTAGTCAATGACTCAATAGTTTAGTCAATGACTCAATAGTTTAATTGATGATTCAATAGTTCAGTCGATAACTCAATAATTTGGGTTTCAATAAAAGCCTAAGCCTTGCTAATAATTTAATTTTTAGGGGCGCTACAGTTTCGGCTTCTCAACTTGAGCCTTCATCAGGTGCTTTAGTTGTATTTTATTATCAAGCTAAACAAAAGAACTCTATTACGTTGTGCATCTTTTATTGTTTGGGTTCTATAGTTTAGTCGATGTCTCAATAGTTTAGTCGATGGCTCAATGTTTAGTCGATGACTCAATAGTTTAGTCGATGCAAAATTGAGTGTACAAGTCGAACATAAATCTACATAATGTAATAATATAACCACAGCGTTGTGATATAAGTACATAACTAGGAAATAACGTTGAAACTCTGGAAAATATTCTAAATGAAAACAAAAGGCGAACAATATTCGCAGAAAGTACAAAACAATTACCTGGTAAATGCAACGGCAAAACAAAACGGCTTCTGTTCACTTCACTTGTAATAAACAAAGAATTATTCTTGTTAGAATTATTCTACTTAATAAAACTCGGCTTGACAAGTTTTTCGCGTTGATTTCAAAGCGACTCGCACTGGACACTACATTACCGACCGTGTCACCATTGTTAGTTATTTAATTAGTCCCAACTGTCACCGTCGTGACAAACGTCAAAGCGTTACGTTATTTTGAACTCTTCGTTATTTTGAATTCTTTATTTGTCCGAATTTATTTCCAAATTAGTGCGTATTTTCGATAGAAGTGATGAGTTTGAAATGTTTGTTGTGTTGGTTTTTAATTAAATAGTCGATGTAAAAAATTAAATGCTAGTATGTAATCGGGGTATGTTTACGCAGTACGAAATAACTGTAAGTAAACAAAACTTTTAAAATTTTTATAATTATATAGTTTTGTGTTTGTTAGTGTTTGTTTATGGTATTAGTGTTTTGTGTGATATTAATGTTTTGTGTGATAAAAGAGTTTTGTGTAATATTCGTGTTTTGCGTATTATTAGTGTTCCTAGAAGGAAACCATTTTCTTTCCCAAAAATGCTCCGGTTGGCAACAGTGCGGCGCTGAAAGGAAAATGCTCTTATGTAAGTAGTATTTATATGTGGTAGTATCCCATTTATGTATATGTAAAATAGTATAATATAACAAGAGAATAGTATAATATACTTCTTATGTAACTACCTATATACTTGTTATAATTAAAGCATCTATTTGGTCTTATAAGTACATATACACCGTGAGTCTGAAAGTTCGTACCAAATGGGAAATTTATTTATTATTGGTTTTACGAAAAAATGCTATTAAGATAAAAGTCTCTGCTTTATTCAAAACTAATTATGAGCTAAACAGATGTCACCTGCAACTTCTGGTTTGGCCATGGCGGGACAAAATTCAATCGATGTATAAGAGTAAAGTACCCTTATTTTTGAAAATATAAAAAAATGTTATAAGAAAGAGTCATCCAGATTCACATTTATTAGTCAAATATGAAGTTTGGTAAACTAATTTAAAAATTTTTTTTTTTTCATAATGACTAAAATGAACTTCTTGTGACTATATATATATATATATATATATATATATATATCATATATAAATATGATTAAACCCTCTATTCGATACTATTTCTATTTATAACACAAAAAAATATGTGTAATACCATTTCCAAAAAGATTTTCAAAAAATGTATTCTTATGCTTATGACGCCATATCAACAAGGACTCCAGCCAAACCAAAATCGATATTTTGAACCATTGAACTCCGGTAAACCGTATCTAAAGCCATTAGTCCGGCGTCAGCGACGCGCTTAACGCGCAGTTAACGCAAAAAAGACTCTTCAGCGAGCGTAAAATGTTCTGTAACTTGAGGCAAATTATTTTCCCGCATCAAAGGTGCCTTGGAAATTGTTTTAACACGCGCTTCCCCTCGCAAAGAACACACTTCGCTGAACTTTCGTATTACACAATCTGCTCCTTTCCTTTATGGCTGTGCATCTCGAGTTGGTTTTGTCGGTTCGACTCGCGATTTATACATAAGTTTCCTGCTTTGCCCGCGAGGAGAAGAGATTAGTTTTATCTCGAGGCGCGCCCTAGGAGCCTATTGCGAAACTAAATGCAGTTGCGTCTACCTTAAAGCTCGTATTAAGTGGTTTAATTGCATAAATACACAAATGCATGTTCAAATCTTTACATGTATAAATATATTTTAAATGTAATCTAAGATTAGATATATCAACAATACTATGTATCAACAATACTTTGCTTATCTATTCAATAATTTTTAAGTAACACTCAAATCTATGTATTATTACAAATCTACTTAGCTAAGTACGTATTATTCAAATATAAATAATGAATGAAGTGATAAATAATTAAATAATTTGCGCTTGATGACGAGCACATAATGCAACGAATTTGGTCCATTGTTGTAATTCTTGAGATTCCCAGCAGACCTTTTCATATAGCAATATCTCAAGATGTTGGCGTCTTTTGAATTGAAAATTGTAAACCACCCCTCTCTAGCCATTTCCCTCGCATTCCTCACATTGAACATTCACACCAATATCTGACTGATAGATACGTACCACTTTGTCCGTGACGTGAATTTTGTTATAACACTAGTGCCTAAATTGCAGGCATAGGATGCCAATTGCATAGGATGTTAATTGCATAGGATGTTAATTGCATAGGATGTTAATTGCATAGGATGCCAATTGCGTAGGATGCAAATTAAAAGGGATTAAGATGCTTCAGCTTTGGGGGATTAAAGGCAGACAATTATGTATGCAAAATATTGGCTTAATTGTAATATTATATTAAAAATACTTCTCTTTAGACGCTAACAGGAACGAATTAGCAGAGTTCTGTTTTTTTCGTTCTTGTTGCTAAAATGAAGGAAGCAACAATATACGACGTACCAAAGAAAATACCCAGAAACTACTGGTATTAAATTTAAGGCAAATTGAAGATTTCTCATCATTCCAGCGACGGTGAAAAATATTGTGTAAATCAGAAGACAAAAGGTTTGAACGGATAGCCAAAAAATTAATACCCAATGAGATTCATAAAGAATCCCAAACACCAGGGTAATACAAGAAAAAATATTCACGAAGGTGATGAAGACGAAAATGTTTTTCATATTCCTGTCGATGCCGTACCCATCGTCTGTTCCAAATTTCTGAAGATAAACGAAAATGGATAGAATGGAAACAATCTGAAAAAAAATTAAATTAACGCTATCGCAGCAATTGCATATATTTGCTCTAATCGGTCCTTAACGTTTACTTTGATCGTTCAAAACACTTGTCAAATATAGATTGAGCAAACAGGCATTTGTAGAAACGATAAATAATAAGGTAAACAGATATTAAGAACTTAATAGAAGCACATAGGTATGTATATCTGTGATAAAAGTAAATTACGTTCGCGTGCCAATAAAATATCAGTTTTACAATATTACGGAATGATTTTAGTTATTATTATGATTATTATTATTATTATTATTAATATTATTATTATTATGTATTATAAATATTACTCACCATCCAAATTATGTTAGCGAAGGAAGCAACATGTTTGATTTCTGGTCGAAACTTGGAAAAATTCGCAAAAAACATTTTAGCGTTGCTCTTGCGTTCGCTTCTGAGGAAAATAAGCGTGATACTAATCGGAAAATTGCCAAGGCGGGCAAATACTAAAAGTGATAAGATATAAATATGTATAAGTTAGTTATAATAGGTACCTATTGGATCAAATATTTGCGTTGGGACTTTTATCACCCTGGCGCAAGAATCAAATCATAAATAATGTATGTTCTTACTTTTGGTAGATCACCCATTAATATGTTAATAGATTAGCATGCAAGAAAACTCTTTTATTACGTTTACACGTAATAATAAAAGTAATAATAAACGTAATAATAAAAGTAATAATAAACGTAATAATAAAAGTAATAATAAACGTAATAATAAAAGTAATAATAAACGTAATAATAAAAGTAATAATAATACTAGTAATAATAACAATGGCAACCCTAGATGCTAAAAAAACAAGTTTATTTTTCCTCTCCACCTTTTACCGGTATATACGAAGGCAAAGGGTCCTACCCCTCGAAGGGATGAATTTCTTTGGGTGTTGGGTTACTGTCATTCTATTCAATGGTTACAGTTGATGACTGGTCGTCAACCTACCTAATTTTAGGAGCTAATCCAATGATTGAAGAGTCCGTCAAAAGTATCACTCGCTTATTACCTTTTTACTGTTGCTAATACATCGAGGGGATTATTACAAAAGGACCTCCCTTGACACGTTGTACCTACAGGATATATATGAATAATCATTATGAATGTATATACATATGTACAATACGTATATCTATATATGTTTTTTAAAGGTATATAACTTTTTAAAATTCATATTTTAAGTTGCAGAATAATTATTTTAATTAATAATTAACAAAAACTTTTATTAATTTTCCCACAGCTACTAATATAATAGGTGCATATTTAATTAATTTAATATAAAATATCACGTTAATTTAAATTTAAATTTAAATACATATGCTAATACCACCTATATTATATGTGCTAATACGTTACTTATGCAACCAAACATACACCCACTCTCAATGTACGATAGCCAGTGAACTAACGACTAGACCTTGAATTAGAAGTGAGCCCGTTCGCCAACAGAGGGCGGACTACGCGTTCAGCGTCTGTTGTTTCACGTCTGTTGTTCACGTCATCTGTCACTTGTCAGCTGTCACTTGTCAGCTGTCAATTGTCAGGCATTTACACGGAATAGTCCGTTATTTCACGCCATTGAGACAGATGTTTGCCCTCAACATGTAAACACAACATTTTCGGACAAAATGCGACATTTTCGGCTGCCTGCGGGCAGCAGTGCGACGAATAACTCCTTTGAGAAGCAGGTAAATTATACATTTCTTTACTTTTACTATGTTTAAACCTAAACATAATTATGGTTAACCATAATTGATTATATCTGTTAACCATTATTATATCAATCGTATCATTAGTTAACCATTATTATATCAATCGTATCGTTAGTTAACCATTATTATATCAATCATATGATTAGTTAACCATATCATTTATATCAAGACTCGTTGTTTCTTATGCTGTTAGACGTTTGTTACATTATTTCATTTCATTTAATTCTATTTAGTAATAGTATAGGCTAACAACTAACAAATAAATATAATATATTTCGATCTTCAATATCTCTTCATATTTATTCCAGATGGAAGTGATTTTAAAACAAATCGACAAATTTAACGACAAGGAGAAAAATGCCGCATACGACTACATTCGGAAGAGAGTCAATAGCAAAGAATCGGAACGGAAAGTCAAACCTAAACGGCAAACGGCTCGGCAAACAGAACGGCAAACAGAACGGGAAACAGAATGGCAAACGGAAAGGCAAACAGAACGGCAAACGGAATGGCAAACGGAACGGCAAACAGAACAGCAAACGGAACGGCAAACAGAACAGCAAACGGAACGGCTAACAGAACGGCTAACGGAACGACAAACAAACCGACAAAGGAGCCAACAAGCAAGTCAACAAACAAGCCGACAAACGATCCGACAAACAAACCGACAAACAAACCGACAAACAAGCCGGCAAACCCTCAAAAAGCAGAGAAAGCAGCTCTGCATGAAGAAAATAGAAGGCTTTTCCGTAAAACCTCCAAAAAGGATTCTAAAGAATTTAGCAGTCAAGCCAGCGGTTTTGAAATGCCGAATTTGCTCGATTACGAAGAGAAGCAAACTGAAATTCCTGCAGCACTTAAAGACGCACGTCGGCACCCCAGTTTCCTGTAACAAATGCAAATGTTCCTTCAACAATAGGATTTCGTTCGATTTTCACTTGAATCATACTTGTAGCAAAAACGTTATTATTAAGAAGAAGCGATTTAAATGCGAGGAATGCGGGAGGACTTTCAACTTCCAGAGGCATTACCTTCAACATGTTGAGAGTCACAAGAGGAATAATTGTCCTTATTGCGATGTGTTGATTACTAGGCGGCAGGATTTGGTTCAGCATATGCACAAGGAGCATTCGATAAAGTTGCAAACGGCGATGCATAAGTGTCATATTTGCGATAAACGGTAATGATACATTTTAATAATAACAATATAATTAAATAATTAATAATAATATACTTTATTTTTCAAATTGAAACTTATATATTCTAAACTTAGCTATATATTATAAACTTATGTCATGTATTATAAACTTATTTACTTTCTTGCAAATTTTATTAAGTTTGATTTTTAGAATAATGCATTTTTCCTGAATTAAATTAAATTATATTAACCCTTTGCACTTGTATGTCAATTATAGATTTTGTTTACATTATTAGTATCTTTTTTTAAAATTTATTCATATTTTATAGATTATTATTAGTATCATATTCAAGGATTCTAAAACTTCCTTTCTCATATACTTTTCTTTATCAAATTGTGATTTTAATTATAAAAAAAGTATATTTATAATCAAAATATATTTAAAATCAAAATATATTTATAATCAAAATATATTTATAAACAAAGTATATTTATAATCGAAATATATTTATAATCAAAATATATTTATAATCGATTTTAGGATACGATCAATTCATCCAGTAGATATTTGGAAAGTATTAATGAAAAACTTCTTACATATTAAAATGTTTCCATCAGAAGTGACTAGGTTAAATTTATAAGCATATGCCCTTTTAGTGCCCGAATTATTTTTAGGTCTTCTTCTATTGACAGATTCTCGTTGAACACTACCACATAGAAATACATTTTGCTTATTAAAATCACGTATATTCCAGAACTTATCAAACATTTCTATACGTTGTGTTTCATTAATACGTTCTATACATTTCTTCGAGCAATTACGATTTTTGGATTCAAATTGTTTTGCTGGAATGAATTTTCCTCTTTTTGTATAGTACTTTTCTCCACTATTTCGCTTAATTTTGTTTATTTGTTGCAAATATTTTTCTTTATTTTGTTCTGCAGAATCTAAGTTCTCAATAACAATATCCTCATCTGATGAAGATTCTACCTCTATTATTCTTATTCTCTTTTTACAATTCGTTAATTTGTTGTTCATAGCGGAATTATTTTCATTCTCTGAATCTAAGTTTAAATCCCTCAACCGGAAGTGGTAGTTTACCTGAACCGGAAGTGAAACTCTTTCAAGTAAAGTGCCCTTTTGCTTGAAGGTATTTGTTTCAAATTTTGTACTAGCTCTGGAAATAACGAAAAACTCACAGATATCAAATTTTAGGACAATTACCCAACCGAAAGTAATCTTTTTTGTCTATGTTTTTTAAATATGCATGTGTAGGTATAGGTACAATATCAAAATTATTAAAAAATCACTCTGAATCCTAATGTGAATCTGTTTTATCTTGTCTAGTACAACTTAGAAATATGCGAGAAAGTCAAGTGGAGACCACTCCATATTTTTAGTGCATATATGTATTATCTATGCGTATGCGTCGTTGGCGTATGCCATGCCCGCACCACACCATCTCAGCGCCACGAGTGGCGTACACAAGTAACAAACGCCATAAGCGTCTATCGTCAACTACTGCTCTATTTACCTCGTTGTATGTTTCAAAACAGTCATACAAAATGCGTGACGATTTTCAATTTAACATTAAATTTTGCGAAGAAGTGAAATTGTTTGAAGTTTTGTATGACTTCAGACGGTCGGATTACTGCAACAGAAGTGTACAAGACCAAGCATGGGAATCAATTGCTGAGAAATTCAACACAGATGGTAAGTACAGCCTGTTGCACATTAAATGTGACTGGCGATAGCTGAGTCTATCAAAGTAGTGGGGTTTTCTCATGCAAGAGGTATATGAAATTTGGTATTACTATAACGAAGATGTATAAAGATTATGCTTCTATACGAAATTTCAGCCTCCAAGATGCCATGGGTTATTAATAATTATTTATTTTATTTCACTGACTAAAAATTTTTCCACGGGAACCAACTTGCAACTGTGGAATGGCAGAAAAAAATAGTAATAACATAAATCAAAATTTATTATGTTGTAACTAAAAGTAGAAATCCTTCTTATTCTTCTTACAATCGCGAGGTTGTCTGTTGCTCCCCGTAAAACGTAAAATGAGTCATCCTAAAGTTTAAATATATTTTTTAATTAATAAAAAATAGTACGGACATTTGGTCCGTTGTAAGTCATTCCATTTAATATATAGAATACTACAAGAGCAGTAACAAAATTGATGAGAAAACCTCATTGTTGTTTGGGTTGGAATAAAAGCATATAGCCTTGCTATTCCGTTTGTTTTGAAGGGCACTACAGTTTCGGCTCCTTTACATAGGCCTTCATCAATAATTTTAGTCGTAGATAGATATTGTTGTTTTAGGAAATTCTCATTTGATTTGCAATAGACTGTACATTAACTTATGCTATTATAAGTTGCACGTCTACTGGATGGTCTCCACGCCGGTCTAGCTCTTCCGTTTCATTGGTAAATGTATTTTCTCGAATAGCTATAAACCATATGGCGTTAGATCAGGCGAATATGGCAGTTGGTTTATGGTGAAAACGAAGTTTTTCATTAACACAATCAGTCGCAAGTGTTTCTACGAAGTATTTTTGGTAACCGGTCGATTTGTGCGGAACAAAGCGCGAAGAATATAGAGTTCCTCTTTGACTGCGAAACAAGTCGCAAGTATGTGTCGTGTTCTGTTCTGGTTCGCGTTTGTTGACTTTCATCCGTTCGTAGGGCTGTTATCTGTTTCTTTTTGTTTTCCGGCCTCCCCCCTGCTATTTCGCAATCAGCGAATCTTCATTTTGTTTATTTAAACTAATTATTTGTAAAAATCCCCCTCGTGGGCCACATAGCATACAAATCCAGTATTGGAATAGATTCTGTAACTTTTTGTGTTATAAAATTTTAGTGTTTCTGGTTAAATTTTTTAATGCGCGTGTGATTCTGCTTTATATATACCTAGCAAAAATAAAACTTTGAACAATATTATAATTACTTATACCTGGCTGCCCTGGATGCTATTCAACCTAAATAACAACAACAACAAAGCACGAACAAACCTTTCGAAGGTTCAAATGCTGTGTCAAAATGAGATAAATTGTTGTTTTGGATATATTCCATACGCCCATTAATTTCAATGAAGATTTTGATTGATCTTTAATAAATTCACGCACATTTTTGACTAGCGCATATTAGTCATTATTTATGTTTTCAGGACCATCCTTAAAGCGTATATACCATTCGTGGGCACTATTATTTAACACCATATACTTGTCTCATCAATTGAAGCATTTAGGTAAAAGTTTTGCCAAGACCTTGGCTTGCTATCTCTTTGTTATTTTTTTTGTACCGATGCGCAACAAACACCGCCTATCACTTATAAATCAATAACTCGGCTTCAAATACTCCGTAGATCATGAAATTTTGAAACCAAGCATAACATTCAATTGCAATACCAGTCCTGATTAGGAATTGGGGCACGGTCTTTGAGATATTTACTTAAGTAAATAAGGCAAATATTTTTGTAAACATTACCGTAACATACATATATTCAACTTGGACTTATGTTTTTCTTTCTTTTAGTAACAGAGTGCAAAGAACGGTGGAAGAATATACGAGGGAGTTATTCCAAATATAGAGCCAAATTGGTTACAAAATCAGGTCAAGCAAAAAAACGCCTGAAAGAATATTATCTGGCACCGCATCTCCACTATTTAGATCCCTTCATGAAATCCCGTGGTACCAAAAGTAATTCTACTATTGAAACTGTATATATAGAAGAATCTGATGAGTTAGTGTCATTACAAAGTACATCTTCACCATTTTCCAGTACCTCTGTAGGTAATGAACTATCAACAAGAAAAGAAACCCAAAAGAGAAAAACGGAAACGTCCAATCATGATGTCAATTTACAAGCTTGTTTTGAGAGAAAAGAACAATTGATAGAACGCCAAACCATCGGAGTCGATGCCGATGATGCAGATCTAGCGTTTCTGAAAAGTGTTTTACCTGACATGAAACTTATGACCTGTGATCAAAAACGCCATTTTAAAATGGGTATATTAAAATTAGCCAACGAACTACTGTCCTCCGCCACATTTCAAATGAACACACAGACGTCAGTTTTTAACTTAAATGAAATGGTTCAATTTGAAAGTAAACAATAATATTTTTATAGGATTTAGGATGAAAATGACTAACTTGCTTTCTTTATTTGTTTTATTTCAGTAATACGTTTCGATCAGAGCGTAGCGTCTGAAGAAGGTCGGGCCGAACAGATCGGAACGTAGTGCTGAAAGAAAACAAATAAACAAAGCAAGTTAGTCATTTTAATCCCAAATCCTATATTAATGAAAGTTACTGTGTTAAAAAATAATAATAAAATTTTTGTTTAACTTAAATCAGTGTTATTAATAGCCTTTCCTCTGGAGTAACAGGTTCTCTCCAATTCGTATTCTTTTTTTGAAGAGCAACCTTTAATAATCTTAGTATTTTATTGAAACATTCTATGGGCATCCATAAAAAGTTTGAAATTTTTCTGGGTAGGCATGTTGAACTCTCGCATTACGTTTAAATGAACCAAACATTTATCCTTTTTCCAACAACAAAAGATGAAATCAAAATCTTTGCATTTGTGTATTAAGTCATGACTACACCACGCTCGCGCCACACGCCACCTGTGTGGATTGCACCTAACAGTGCGACATGCCTCTCTGGTTCTCTTTTTTTATTTAATTATTACTTAACTGGGATTAAATTACGAGATAAAGGTAATAATTAAATCCAACGCCTATTGCATAAAGAGACAAATAAGTATATACATAGTTACATCAATTTGTAGGACATTCTGTTTTTTTTTAATTTTTTTGTTTCATTTTTACATTTAGAATATAAATAAATATCGTATCGTTGAATTCGTCTAAGTATCGGCTTTCTTACAAGTTAATGAATCACAGGGTGATCTATTTAAAATTGTAAACTTGACATCACGTGACCGGAAATCTAAGTACACGAAACAAAGCCTCTGAAAGTTGTATCAGTTCCTCTGAAGAACATGTTTATATTACAATCCGTATGTAGTATATTTCAGAAAGTCTGTATTTCTTGGAAAATTTAGAAATTTAAATATGACAAAAGTTTTGGAGGTTATTCAAAATTGATGGAGTAACTTTTTTTTAAATTGAAAAAATGTATTAAAATAATATTGTGCACATGTGAACTGGAATATTTAGTTCATTAAAATTTTAATAATTCTAAAATTTAGACGAATATAGAGTACAGTATTGTGACGGTATGAAGATAGGCTATGCCATCCATGCAAATTAGGAGCTTATCAAAAAGGGGATGTGCCCGCGACACATCTGTCATCAAAAAAAAAACTGGAAAATGTTTCCATGTCAAGAGGGCCTAAACCACCGAAGAACATCTGGTCAGAGTACAATGCATGGTCCCAACAATTCGCCCTATTCAAAGAACATCTAGAGGGATCGGAAGCAAACAAGGTCGTTCAAATGGATTAACAGATGTTCCAGAACCGCTACCGGCGTGCCTTGAAACTACCGGGCTGTGGACACGTGAGAGGGGCGTGGTCAAGAGTCAGTACCAACGCTGTCATTGGTCGCTCGGGGACAGGTACTAAAAACGGTGATTGGTTGTTCTTCGTGCTTAGAGCTGGAACAGTTCTTATTGGCCGAGAAGCAGCCAGTCAGAGAGACAGGTGGAGAGGGGTGAGTCCGTCCGAGGGGGTTGATCGCAAGACAGGCAGTCAAGTCGGGGAGCGTCTCGCAAGAGGTCTGGTAGAGAGAGTCAGGAGAGTCTTGCGGAGTAGGGAAGTTGAGTAGTCAGAGTTGAGCCAGGCGACGATATCAAAGTGTTGGAGTGATTCAGGGTGAAAGGGTTTCGTGAGATTGAAGTTCATTGTGAGAAATTGTTCAGTGCCTCTGGGAATATCTTCAACACCATTCTTCTGGGAGTTTGGATTCGTTGGCTGCCGTCGCCAGGCGTGGGACACAAGACAGGCTAAGAATATTTGTTTTCTTCTTTCTTTAGTTTTATTCAATTCCGTAGTTAGAGAATAGATGTCGCTAGTTTGGTCTTCATTACTGCCGCAATAGTTAGTTCCCTCGTTATCTTCACGAAGGGGCGTTAGTTTGCTTTGGTTGTTTCGATGAACTCCAGAGGTGACAATAGGGGGAGGATAATTCCGTCTCTCTCTCCCTCTCTCTCTCTCACACACACACACACACAAATCAATTACCAATAAACATAATAATGCAATTTAATCAATAACATTTTGCAATAACGAAGTTTGGGCCCAACTAATTCCATAAACGATTACAAACAAGGTTTTGCTACAATCAATTCAATGAATAATTACGTCCCTACAAAGGTAGATAAATTAAGTGCACGATAGAACAGAGTAGAGCAATTGTAATGATAAATAAAGGTAGCATCAATTTCATAACAGTCAAAGGTCTCTCATTTTCAAGATAATTACAAGGTCAACTGCAGTGCAATAAAATAATGAATTATTAATTCTTACTCACCAAGGTCATTCAATTAAATCGAATTCAAGGTAAATCAATTCACAATCAAATGGTTTTGTTCTGATGGAAGTTTTCTGACACATTATTGTTTATGTGTATTTAATTGCAATCGATTCCTTTTCAGCTAATTTTGTATTTTATTCTTGGTAAGGTACGGGCGGGATTTTGTTGTCGCGTGGTCTGTTTCATTCCCGAAATTTAATTAATTGAGATTTTTCTCAACATCGATCCTGCCCCCCCCCCTCAAACGTCACAGTAATGGGTTAAAAATTAGGCGCGGAAAAGCGCGGATAAGTTATATACCTAACGTTACAAAATAAACAGGACTTTTCCTAAATAGCATATTCTAGTGCTGCCACCTATTTATGGGTGCCTGATTTGGGAGAGTATATCTCTCACTGAAGTTCTATCAAAATTCCATGACCAACGGACTATTAGAAGAGTTATTCTTTGCAAGTGACAATGTGTTTGTTGCTTCGGTGCAAGAATGAATATCATCAGTAAATGTAACAAAATGAAGTCGAATATATATTTTTTATTCATTTACATCGTTTGGAATCTAATAGTAAACAAAAATAATTTTGGCCGCATAAATTGTTTAAATACTCGTACGTGCGACATTAAATAAACGAGTAAAAAAAATATATAACATGCGTTGCAATTTAAATAGTTAATTTTGTAAACAAGATTTGATTGTTTAAAGTTATCATCTTTATCTTTTATTCTAGAAAAAAATTGTTTTGTTGTGTTTTGATTTTTAGTATTAATTTTAATATTAATTTTTAAATCTATTTCTAATATATTCTGTAAGATTTTTTATATATGGTAAAATAATAAAATGTTGGTTATTGTTATTGTTTTTTATGTTTGAATTTTGGTTATTTTTAATTTTTTAAATTCTATTAGATATAATTTTACTAACTAAATTTTCTGGGTAATCATTTTTTGTTAAAGCATTTTTAACTTTTTTAATTGCACTATTTTGAAATTCAATATTGCTTAATTTGTGTGCTCTATCAACTAAACATAAAATTATACTTTTGCTATAATTAAAATCACAATTTGATAAAAAATGAATTTATCTTTCTGACCAAATATTTTTTGTAAACCAAGAAATTTGAATTTTAGTATTTTTTTAAAATTAAAGTCATATCTAAAAAAATTATTTTATTATCTTTTGATTTTTCTAAAGTATATTTTAGTTTCTCATGATAGCTATTAAATTTTAGAAAAATATGTTCAATTTGATTTTCTAGATAAAATTATCATGCTACAAATGGACCGCCACGCGACGATCTACCGGCGGACAACTTTGACTATCACAAACCCACACCCGATGCACGATTCGTTCCGGAACTAATTCAAGTACGGGTTTCCACGACCAAGGTCAACTCCAAGTTTCCATAACCAAACGAATCCAATAAGTCCTTTTCCAAAATACGCACAAAACTTCAGATATCGCAAAGCAAATGCATTGTGAATATTTTAAATGGTACATTTCATTTGCAATAACCACCAAACAGATAACTCAGTTCAATAATCCTTAGTGCGTTACCGTTCGATAACCATAAGTGAATAACCCATCTTCTGTTACCAAACGAATCCCAAAAGTCAAAAATAATTCGCTTCAGCCAATTAAATTCCAAAGAAATTCATTTTCCAAGCGAACTGAAGGATAATTCAATTCAAAATCAACTGCTTTTGGATACAACGGAAGCCCTTTGAAATTCAGTTCAATTCAAGTTTCATTAATTCCATCAGTTATTTTCAATTCCTAGCTCTATTCATATTTTGGTGAGGCACAGACGTGATTTTATTGTCGCATAATCTGTTCCATCTCGGGATTCAGTGTTGCCATTTTACCTTTTATCATGGGTCGCGATCTTCTGATTGGGATCGCACTTCCTGGAGCTCGGGTCAGCGAGAAAGGGTTGATTACTGGGGTAGCAGACATCAGCTTTGTTCACCCGTTTCGTGTTCATCAGCGGGCGTTACCTGAAAACCACCGGCTGTGGAACCTCCCCAGGGAGGAAAAATGGACCGAGTCAAGGATATCGTAATAACATTCTGGTGGAACTGTCCTTTATTTCCGTTAACCACTTTTTTTTTTAATTTAACGTCGGTCTGTTTCAACATCATAGGCCAATTACCGACGCCGGAGATTAGGACCATGACTTCTGAAAATTTAGCCAATGCCAGGATTTCCATCTGGTCATTGTGTTCTTTAACGTGCGCTTGGATTATACCTACAACACACGGTACCCCGGCTTTACATCGCTTCCGGACGATGAGGTGCTCAAACATTTTTTCCTAATCAGAAAAATCATCGTCTTGGTGGGGTTCGAACCTATGACCCATAGCACTAAAAGCCAGCACCTTAGCAACTAGGCTACCAACGACGACCCGTTAACCACTTTTGTTTACCTTTAAACACTAATGCCCGGTTGTACCAACAAGTTTTAAGCCTAAAACCCGTCCTACACGTAAAAACTGTCTTAAATTTTTGCACCACGCGTTAAGACCGTTTTAAGTCGCCCAAAGCCGGCTTACATTTAAGACGTGCATTACGACGACTTAAACCCGTCTCAGTGCCTAAAACGTCACTTTTCTGAAGTATTCGCTTTGATATGTGAAGTGTTTCGCAAATTAAAGATGCTTGAAGACGTTGATTTTGTCCATCTTGTTGACGAAGTGGATAACTTTGAAGGAAGAACTAAAAGTTGAGATTATGAATTATATATATTGTGACAGTATGAAGATAGGCTAGACCATCCGTGTCAATTAGGGCCTTATCAAAATACGGAGATGTCGCCGCGCCATATGTCGTCAAAAAATCTGGAAAATATTTCCAGTATCAAGAGTGCCCGAAGAACAGATGTTCAAATACGAAGCATGGTTCCAAAGGTGTTCCTATTCAAAGAGCGGCTAGAGGAAGACGGAAGTGGCCAAGGTCGCCCAAATGGGAAAAAGGTTCGCGGACTTTAGAAAAAATCTCAGCAGTTCGCTTGATCGTTACCAACGCTGCTGTTCGTCGCCCGGTGATGAAGGGTTCGCGCAGTGATTGGTGGTTCTTCATACGAAGAGCGGGAGCGATTCCCATTGGCCGAGAGACAGCCAGTCAAACGGTCAGAGAGAAAAAGGTTCGAAAAGGTAGTCTGGCGACGGTTACGGAAGTCGCGCGAGCGTCTCGAAAAGAGTCTTGCGAAAGCCAGTAAGGTCAGCGGTTGAGCGTCTCGCGAGGAGAGTGCCGAGAGGCAGGTAGAAAAACAGTCGATGTAAACGGGCTTCGGGCGCGGTAGTCTTGAGGGTTGAGGGTTAAAAGTCGAGCGGAGAGTCTTGCGAAAGCCGGTCAAGTCAGCGGTTGAGCGTCTCGCGAGGAGAGTGCCGGGAGCAGGTAGAAAAAGGTCGTTTACGAGCGTCTCGGAAGTCAAGTAGTGACTGTCTGTCGTTCACAAGAGCCCCACAGAGAGAGTCAGAGAGTCACCACAGAGAGAGAGAGTCAGAGAGTCACTAAGGGTAGCTTAGGTGACAAGATCCGAGCGTTGTGGGCAAATTAAGAGTGAAAGGTTTTGTGAGTTCATTGTGATCCATTGTTCAGTGTCTTTGGGAATATCTTCAACACCATTCTTCTGGGATTTTGGATTCGTTGGCTGCCGTCGCCAGGCAATTGTGATCAATTGTTCAGTGTCTTTGGGAATATCTTCAACATCATTCTTCAGGAGCTTTCGGATTCGTTGGCTGCCATCGCCAGGAGTGACACCATACAGGCTAAGAATATTTGTTTTCTTCTTTATTAGTTTCATTCAATTCAGTAGTTAGAGAATAGGGGTCGCTAGTTTGGTCTTCACCAGTCCTGCGTTAGTTTGCTTTGGGTTGGTTCGATGAACGCCAGAGGGGACAATAGGGGGAGGATAATTCGGTCTCTCTCTCTCTCACACACACATACACACACCAAATCAATTACCAATAAACATAATAAGTCAATCGAATCAGTAACACTTTGTAATAACGAAGTTTGGGCCCAACTAATTCAATAAACGATTACAAACAAAGTTTTGCTACAATCAATTAAATGAATAATTAATTACATCACAACAAAGATAGAGAAATTAAGTGCACGATAGAAAGAGTAGAGCAATTGCAATAATAAATCAAAGGTAGACACAATTTCATAACAGTCAAAGGGTATCTCATCTCAGGATAATTACAAGGTCAACTGCAGTGCGACAAATAATGAATAATTAAGTAAGTAATTCTTACTCACCAAGGTCATTCAATTCAATCAAAGTCAGAGTAAATCAATTCACAGTCAAATGTTTTGTTATGATGGAAGTTTCCTCACAGTATTTTATTTGTGTATCTAATTTCAATTGTTTCCTTTTCAGCACATTTCGTATTTTATTCTTGGTGAGGTACGACCGTGGTTTTGTTGTCGCGCGGTCGGTTTCATTTCGGGTTTAGGCGTTACCATTTACCTTTTATTATGGTTGCGGGCGTTTGGCTTGCGTCGGCGGATACTTGGAGATCGGTTCAGCGAGAAAGGGTTTCCGCGCGATCCAGGGCAAGTGTTTTTAGTACCGTTTGTCCTAGTTTTTGTGTTGCCAGGGTAAGTCGGCCGAGTCATCCTTAACCCGTGGAGCCCCCTCAGGGGGGAAAGCGGTTTATAACTCGGGAATTTGCCACATCGTGGGTATAACCAGTCCTTTATTCTTGTTAACCACTTGTTTACCTTAACGCTGAATCTCGGGATGTCGCGGGTCTCGTGGCCGCGAAGCTACGTTCGTACTGAACCAAGTAAATGTTGCCACCTAGTTTAATCGCACTCTGCGTTAAACCGCATGCATTCCGAGGATGAGGTAACGATTGATGATGGCTTTGCCTGAGATCAACTCTGATCTTGAGCTTTTAAAGTTCGGACTTGCAGATATCTTGACCACTGAGGGACCATGCGCTTAACCCAGCTTGTGGTAGGCTGAGTCGCAACATTCGCGTTGTTTTGCCGTGTTTCATTTGTCATCCTAATTTCAACGTTAAAGAATGAAAGAAGACTTTCTTAGTAACAGAACTTTCCAAGTATTAAAATCATTAAATCATTCCAATAACTAAGCTAAATGCAAACAGTTAAAATCACAACAATTACACACACACAGACGCACGAACAACTTGACATTTCAATTGAATTCATTCTTCATTCCATTTTCATTTCGCATACTCTCAATAACAGTTCTCACCTTAATGGCGTAATTTTCTTTGACGTGACTTTGCCTAAGAATTCTGGGATGCTACGAAAACAACGAAAAAGGGTTCCTACCAAATATTAGACGATCACAGGTAATTTTGGCCAAATAGAATTTCGGGTTGATTTGAATCTCCCGCCTTCTTCCGTTTTCGGAATGTTTCAATAAGTGTCGCTTTAGAGCACAGCAGCGAGGCCACCCCCAGAACGTCACAATATCAGGGCCATTGCCTACTGAACATTTGTTTGAGAAAAAGATGAAGTTTCCGAAGAAAGTTTAAGTCACTAGAGATAGAGGAAATATTTAGTGAATCCGAGATATGATTGATTACAGTAGCAATGGGAAGCTGTAGAGGTAGGGCGGAATCCGCAGAATGTTTAAATTGAAAAATGTTATCGGATTTTCTGAAAGGTGTTTTCCTCTTCTCTATTGGTTGGGAAGAAAAGGGTGAAACAAGTGATTTGAGAGGTAAACGATTAGTGTTAAACATGGGGTTTAGGAAGAGACCCTGAAGGTTTAAATTTTTTCTCATTATTTTTCGAAGAAAGCGCTGCAGAAAACTTAGAGATTCTTTGAACATTGCTTGGGAGACTTGTAGACTCAAGATCATCATCAGTTAAGGATATTATTGATAGATCAGTTGCGGTAAATGTAACATCAACCCAAATGTAGGAATATAGCGCACTTCGGGGAATTTCTGTCTCTCTTCGTAAGTCCTCTAACCGTGAAAATATTTTTCCAATTTACTTGATATCACATCATCATCCTCAGGAACTTCTTTCTCGACTTTATTAAAATCCGCAATGGAAACGAGATGATCAGGAATGAATACATCCAGTGTAAATTTGCTTAGAGTTAATGATTTTCTTTCTGCAAACTTATTTGCTGATTGCGGTGAGTCAAAAGTAACCTGAACTCGTTTCTTGCTATTTTTTTAAAATGTGTTTAATTCCAGTTACTTTTAATCTGTTCAATTCCTTGCTTAGTATCATAGCTGACAATGAGGTGAAACCGGAAGTGACATGTAAGTGCTCTGTAGTTTAAAAAAAATTCCGCCTTGTTGCTTAGGCTAAACATACGAAAAAATCACTCACATATCTCTAAAAACAAACAATCTGGAGAGGTGCAGCAAAAACTGAGACCACTCTGTATACATTTATATCTTTGCCTATAAAATAAAGGAGTGTATTTTATTTTTTGGCCAACTGGACATTTCCAAACAAGGGTAATAATTATAATATAAATCCCCTAAAGTACAGGGAATGTTTTTAGTTGAAGTTTTTCTCAATATTTCTTGTGCAGAATCTTAAAAATTCCAACTACTGGATAAGTTCTATTATTTGCATAAACATTTGATGGTCTGATACGAATGTTTATTTCTTAGAATCAAAAACTGCAACTCACACCTGCTGACTTCCGCTGAGCTGATAAGAAGACATATAAATCAAAAGGAAGTACATATCAATATTCCAGTTAATTTACAATGTGTATATTGTTGTATCTTTTGTTTGGTATACAGGTGCTGGCAAAGGAAGATTGGACCACGATACATTATTATGAATCGTTGATAAAAAATTCTATTGAGGAATCAAAGAACTACAAGTCCCCAAAAGATAATTCCCAATATATCCCCAGTAATACGAATGTAAAAGGTAAGCTAATTTTGAGGAAATTCAAATTCAAAAGTTGGGAAAAGTTTGACAAAGTGTTGCAAGGTAGTCAAATTTTAAGTTTAGGTATTAATGATTGATTGTTAGATATTGAAGATGTCGACTTCATAATTATCGGCTCTGGTACGGCTGGTTCAATAGTAGCCAATAGATTATCAGAAGAAAAGTCATGGAAAATACTAGTTATAGAAGCTGGAACGTATGGTAATAACTTTACTGACATACCTGGCATGAGTGGTTATGTATGGAGTAGTAAATATAATTGGGGCTACGAGAGCATTCCTATGCACACTGCTGCTTTAGGTATGTTATTGTTATAAAGGTTGCTGATTTTTCTATATACTTAATAAGAATTGCTGAATTTTCTCTGTTAAAATTTTTAAATTTTAACTTATTAGTTTTGACACTCTTATTATTTATCTTCGTTATTATGGAGACCGCCTCAATTTACTTCAATCCTCTGCACACTTTTCCTTGTCCAGATTTATTGAACATTTTTTGCTTAAAATATATCTTAGTCTCAAAATTCATGAAATTACCTAATTTTTCAATTACCTAAATGTATACATAGAAATATACTAAATGTATAATAGAACTAAAGAATTAAGAAAATTCATAATCTTTCTTTCTTCGTTATAGGTACCCGTACGAAAACTGTCCCAATTCAAAGAGGAAAAGGATTTGGAGGTTCAACGTTAATTAACGGTCTTCGATTCGTACGTGCTAGTCCACTCGATTATGACAATTGGGCTGAAGCAGGCAACAATGGATGGAGTTTTGCGGAAATGTTGCCCTATGTTAAAAAATTTGAAAATTCAAGCATCCCAAATGCAGATCTGGGATATCACGGTCACAGTGGGCCAATACACGTAGAGTATTACAAATCGAAGGTTCCTCAATTGGAAATGATTTTAGAAGCTCATCGAGAAATAGGGGAAAAAATACTTGACTACAATGGAAAAACGCAGTTAGGAGCATCGCGTTCCCAATTAATGTCCTTAAATGGTAGAAGAGTGAGCACTGGTAAGGGTTACATTGATCCAATCATTGGTAGAACAAACGTTCGTTTGCTCGACAACTCATTGGCGATAAAAATTTTAATTGATGACGAGAAAAAACGGGCTATAGGGGTTGAATTTGCGAAAGATAAGAAATTATTTCGGGTTCGATCGAGAAAAGAAGTTATTCTATCTGCAGGGGCTGTAAATTCTCCGCAAGTTCTTATGCTTTCGGGGATTGGTCCCGAGAGACATTTGAAGGCCAAAGGAATAAAAGTTGTTAAAAATTTATCGGTGGGTGAAAACTTAATAGACCACTGTGTCGTCGGAGGTGCTACAGTTTTTAATACTAATTCTGGCGAATCGATCAAAAGTGTTAGTGAGTACGTGAGGGAATATTTACTAGGTCGAGGAGTGTACACGATCGCCGTTGGGATACACGGGTTATCGTTTCATAAAACAAAGTATGCAAAAGCCAACGAAGGTCCTGATTTAATTTTTGATTACACAACTGCATTTCCTTTATATCAATCATCAAGAGATACAAGCCAATGGCTTCCTGATGTATACGATGCTTTATATGCTAACGTAAATTCCACCTCAAGTATTTCAATAGGCTTCCTCTGCACCCATCCGCATTCTAGAGGATCAATAAAATTAAAATCTAAGAGTCCTTTCGAGTTCCCTGTAATAGACTTGAATCACCTATCTGATTCTAACAATAGTGATATTAAAGTGCTCCTAGAAGGTGTAAAATTAGTCATGCAATTAGGAAATAGTAAGGCTTTTAGAAAATATAACGCTTCGTTGGCAAAAGTTGAACTACCAGCTTGCAAGGGATTTAAATATTTATCTGAACAATATTGGGCATGTACTTTTCGGCAAATAGCAGGAGGAGGATACCATATTTTTAATACATGCCCCATGGGACCAAATCCTGCAAAAGGGGCAGTGGTTGATTCCAAATTAAAAGTTCATGGAATAAATAACTTAAGAGTTGTTGATGCTAGCATTATACAAAAACTCTCTGGATATCCTGCGGCAACTGTTATGGGCATAGCTGAAAAAGCATCAGATTTAATAAAATGTCAATATAAGAAAGATTTAAAGATTAAAACTCATTGTCACTAAATATATGTATGCACGAGTAAGATTGTGTCTAATATTACCCCGTTCTAGTAAATGAGAAAAAACACTGTCCACTCGTACAGATAAGTCACCATCGCTCATCAAGGTAATCATAAGACAGTTTAATTTATTTTTAACAGCATTCAACACTTCTACATTAATCAGTTCAAGCACAAGTGCTTATTGTTATGCCAACATATTTCTCGTATGTGACATTTTTGCGAGTAATCTTTAAGGACATGTTTATTTATTGCATTTTTAAGCAGTTAGTATACCGTAAGGAGTTATGTAAATCGCTCATTACCTGTCTGTTTATTGAGATAAGCAACAAATCTCGATTATAGCTCTACTTTTTTGTATCGCTAATCAAAACGACCCCTCCTATCTCACCTACGTCTTTACAATTTATGTCTCGTGCGCTTTTCGCATTCTTGTTTTAAGCTACGTTACGTGTAACAAGTCGGCATCGAAATTTGGCTACATGTGTCTGTGATTTGGATAAGGTATGTAATATTAATAGTTACAACTTCGTTTTATTTGTTTTTCATTTATTAAAAATGGAACTAACGGAATTAGTTCCAACATATTTTAAATTCCAAATGAAACGTTTCTTTTTAATTTTTCAAGAAAACAATTAAATCCAATTAAAACATCTCTTTTTGTGTATGTGAGTATTTATTGAATTATTCCTATATTTTAGTTGCTAATTGTATTTTTAAAATTTTATAATTCCTGATATTGAAAATTTAGTGAAAAAAAATGAGAAAGTTATTCGTCAGTCTATATAACATAATTTGACTATATACCATATACATAGGTTCGAGGTTGCTGTAATTGTAAGAACGAAAAGACCGATCACCTACAGAAAAAATAAAAATATTAAGAACGTACGCGCATTTTCATTACTTACTATTTAAAATTATAATCCTATAAAAATCTGTTCCTTATCTCAATAGAAATATCAGTTATTTTATAAATAAAAAGAAAATAAATGATAATCAATCAAAATATTCCCACTGCATTAAACTAGATTAATTTATTTACACAAAAGTTTAATAGCCAATAAGTGCAAATAATTCAACAATCAGATGCTAGTTTTAGAAAATAGGTACTACTAAAAAATAAAAAAAACTTCTATTGAGCTAGCATTATAGGCTTAAGTTATTGGCAAATACGGTATTATCATAATATGGCTATTGAAAATTCAGTATATTAAAGCTTGCACTTGATTAAGCTGAATCTTTATAGGCATGATTCAAAGTGGAGCTTTAAATTGCTTATTTTTCTACAATTCAATGATATGACGTCCAAGTGCAAGGTCAAAAATGCTTCAATGAAGTATCACTTGTATTTATCACAATTACGCATATTTTATTACAACAATGTGTCACAATTAAGATATTGTGCGATTTAATATAATGTCTTAAGAGGAAAAAATTAACTGAAATGTTCAAGTTAGCAATTTAATTTAATAAAATATAATTTAAATTTTACATATACTTTAAATTTAAATTACAAAAATGTCACTTAGAATCCATTAACGTGTCGTCATATATTGGGCAATAATGCAAATAGTTATTAATACTAGGAAAACTACTTTCAACAGATTCTCGAGAAATTCGCCACAGTGAAAACAAAATTATTAACATATTAAAGTATGACTGGACACCTTAGGTACTAATTATTTGTTTATCGCGCGATGGTTATCACTAGAAAAGGAATAATGCAGTTTGTTAGTGTGACTAGATTAGCAACTCAATAGCACGTGTTTAAGTACTGAAGTATTAGTTAAAAGTACTCGGTCAAAAATGTCCTCTTTATCTTGTGACGTGATAAACCTTAAATTTCACTTTAATTAGTTGCAATGTAGCTGGTGCATTGTGCGAAGGTGTCTCAAATAATCACTCGAAGTCTTCAACATGACTGGAAAGAAAAATAGCAGTGTGAGTTTTTAAAAAAATTTCCATTGTTGCGATTTTAAATTGAATAAATTAGATTGAGATGTTAGAGGAGTAGTGAAAACAAATGAATTCTTAAACCCTTAATGCCGCAGGTCACGTCACTGCTTTTGTACGAATTGCCAAGATGTAGGGTACAATTTATTTAGATAGACTAATTTAACGAAGGCAGACTAAGTTAACGAAATTTTTCGACATGTATGCGCAGAAAACATTATTTGTTTTGACCTTAAAACGGCAATATCCATAAATTTTTCACATATTTCAGAAATTAGTTTTCAAATGTTTACCAATTTTGTGTGCTCCATAATTTATTATTTATACATTTAAGCATTGTGAATACTACGTGTAAATGACGAATTTTTATGTACCGTTTATTATGCAAGGCGCCTATAATTCTTATCGTTCTCGAAGCACACATTACATTAAGTAACAATTACTCTTAATATTATTTTCTGTTGAACTTAGTCAAGTGCGGTGTAGCGAAACAAACACTTGAAAAATATTTCTTAAAATACTACAACTTAATTTGAGTTTCTACCTTGAGATTGTAGGGCTAAAAATTCGTCGCAGTTCATTAATACACTAGAATATTTTACAGACTAATTGATAAAAACCACTTGACTTTACATAGATAAAATTCATTTTTTTGCAATTCTACAAGTGGAAAAAATCAAATTCTTTTATCTCACAATAGAAATATACAGAATGTCTCGTATGTAGAATTTTAATGAAATGTAACACTACAACTTACTAATTTTGTTGTTATTGTGTCAAAGTGCTCTCATAAAGTTCATAATGAAATTTATGCCATTGCTAATTAGACATAAAACGTTAACAAAATAATGTTTTAACAAACAAATAAAAAGATATATATGGGATATTTAAATTAATTTATTAATAACCTTCTTTGCATGTTTGCACATCAAACATTATAATTACAATTGTATTCACGTAAAGCGTGAATGTTCAATAATAACTTCTCGCGTAAAATATCGGGAAAAAGTGGCACGTAAAATATATATATTTGATCAAGTAAAATTACCATTGTACTACCTTGATTTATTTGTTAAACTATTTCAGTAGGTTAGGTTTTGAATATTTACCCACCATCATCAGGTCTTTAAAAGTGACATTAGTTAATAATTAGTGAAATATCCGTTGGTGCATTAGTGAAAAAAAGTTAGTACAAAAAAGGATAAACAATTAATTGCTTAAATAAATAAATCAATTGTGTACATTTTGTTTAAAGATTTAAAACGCAATGAGTATTAACATCCTTAATATCCCGTAATGAATTAATGCCGTACTTGTACTTTAATGAGGAACAATACCTACGCCCGCTGGCAAATAATCTTATTACATCAATATAAAGAGTTGCTAGATGAAATCAAGTTAATGTTTATATGGTAAATGAGCAATTATTTAATAATATCGAATGAGGTTGAAGAAAATGCAGGAACGAACGTCACTAGCAATTACAAAAATTATGTTAAATATTTAAATAAGGTCGGCGGCAACTGCAACACGTGTAGGTATGCGAATTTACTACTTGGATGGAGCGAAGATTAGCGGACGTCCATTCTTATTATTTAATGAATGTCCCTCGGTAATAGTTTGCATATCAAGAATGAGCCGTCCAGACTGGATTCTCCAAATTATAAGGGGCAACCTATCCCTTAATGGAAATTCATTATAATAATCAGAATCTCATCTTCTCAACGAGTCAAGTTAAATCGTTAAATGGAAAGTTTTCAAGTATAAATGCAGTTCGATTTAGGCGAGAATCTAAAATGGAAACGTTTGCTCTAAATTTTTGAACACAAAAACTCAAGGAATTCCGTAAAAACCCATTAAAAGATTCCGTTGCACCGCGCAATTACATTTACTATAAAAACTTTCCATTCACCGATCATTGGAAGTGTATATTGGATTTATGCTGTAACGCTGTTTGTATATTACCGCCTCATCTAAGGCTTCTCTAGGTAGAACTGACAGATGGAGGTTAGTGTTAAGGTGCTGCACTACTCCCTACTCGTACAAAATTTAAAAACCACTTGCATTTTGCACAAATTGCTCAACCGGCTAACGAGAACTGTTTTGGATAGCTCAGAGCGCATTCTCCTCTGCAGTTGTTGGTTTGTCTCCGTAAGAACTTGAGTGCTAGTGCCTCCACTTGCATAAAGTGGAATGTTAGTTGATGCCAAAATTGGCTAGTGCAATGTCATATGGTCCCCTCACATAAGAACTGCTCTATTCCAGGACTCCGCCAAAAAGATATCATCGTACCAATCACATAATCATTCAGAACCAATGAGTGGACCAACGGATAATCCCGCTTTCATCTTCGACGAAGGTCACAAGGGGTAAGTTTTTCTTCGAATAATTGCCGCAATTGCCGACAAATTGAAGTAATTGGCCGATTATCACCTGCCATGTGCTCCGCTTGAGTAAAAGTAAACAAAACTTACCTTGGCACTTAACCTACTTTCAAAAGATTTGTTACATTTACAATACCTGTTGAGTATTTAGATGTCTGCTATAAATATGTTTTTATTGATCTTGAAATCCTAATTATTTAGTACTCCTATTTAATAAATATCTTGAAAGTGTGGTTTCCCTATGATAAATTTTTCTTGCGTAATTTTTGTATTATTGTAAATGCGGATTTTACTCGTTTTTAAATTATTTGTTTACTATGATCATTTAAATTTAACCGCAGTTATATTATTTCAATTACTCAGGTAACTTATTTTACATAACACAACGGCAATGAGTGTGATTTTTTATCAGATTTCAATGTTGTTTCTAATGTAATGCATAGTAATAATAATTTTAATAATTACAAGTGGTAAACCAATTTACGTTGGTATTAATATTATTAGAAGTTGCATATTTTAATGAGGTTTTACTCGTCAAGATAGATCGGTCGTTTTAAGTGAGAATGTCAATGACGTATAAATCATATCTTGTAAAAGTAATTGTAAAATAAATCATTTTCATTATAATAGTCTTTCTCAATTTATGTGTAATTTATTTCTAATAATATAACCAACTAACTTTCATTCATAGGTCTTAATATTTTCAGTTTTCCATCGAATAATGAGAAAGCCAAAGATGCCTACGTTTTGGACGTCCAAGACAACAAAAAAGCTTTTGATGCAAATGAACCTTATGATCCCTACAAAAATAGGAAAGTAGAACATCCAACAACGTAAGTACCGTATGTTTATTTTACTTAATGTAGGTTTATTCATGTCTCTATAAAACTTAAAAAGTTCCAATCTGCTTTACAATCATACGTACATACATACGGATAAAAGCACTTAATTAAAAAATGACAAATGATATCACTTACACTTTACATACAAAATCTCTGTCAAACATATTCATTTATTCATCATTTTTATGATTTGTAACCCTTCTTGCCTTTTTTCCTAATAAGACATGCTCTAGAGACTACGATTCTTATATATTTCTTCTTCGCATAAATCAAAGGAAACAATTTAAATTGTGCTCCCTGACTATTAAGATTTAATAAATTTTGTGTTTTTGAATCAATTCAAATTAAATAGTTGAATAATGCATCTTTTCCGCTTTTTAGTAATGCAGAAACACTACTCCATCTCCTAAAGGGAAGCTTAGGCACGGGAATCCTTGCAATGCCAAATGCATTTTATAATTCCGGGTACATCCTTGGAATCGTATGCACAGTAATTATAGGATTTATTTGCACATATTGCGTCCACTTGCTAATAGGAGCCGAATATGAACTATGCAAAAGAAAAAAAATTCCTAGTCTCACATACCCCAAGACTGCAGAAGCTGCAATGGCTGAAGGCCCACCATATCTAAAAGCCCTGTCTCCTTATCTAGGGTGAGTATTCGTCCCTTAAAACTGAACGTCAGATAACTCTTCCACCATATTTAATTTTATCATTTTTTGGTTTTAGTCACATAGTAAATATTTTATTATTGGTATATCAACTTGGAACGTGCTGCGTGTATATAATTTTCGTCGCATCAAACATTCAACTCGTCTGCAATCAGTACATGGACGAAGAGATAGACTTAAAACTCTACTGTTTAATGTTGTTATTGCCCCTGATATTAATAAATTATGTGCGTAATTTGAAATACCTCGCACCCTTTTCTACCATTGCTAATGGAATAACTGTCATCAGTTTCGGGGTTATTTTTTATTACCTAATTAAATCTGGACCAACTTTTGAAAACAGAGAACCAGTTGGAGAACTCGAGCGGTTTCCTCTTTACTTCGGAACAGTACTGTTTGCCCTTGAAGCTATCGGCGTGGTAAGTTCTAATAATTAAACCTCATGCTTGCTCACAAGAAACTTATTGTTTTGGTTAAAATTGTAATTATTTGCTAAATTTTTAGATTATGCCATTGGAAAACGAAATGAAAACGCCGGAAACTTTCGGAAAACCTATTGGAATTTTAAACAGCAGTATGTTTATCATTATAACACTTTATGTAGTAATGGGATTTCTAGGATATCTAGCTTATGATAACCCCGCTGGAAGTATAACTTTGAATTTGCCCGACTCAGATATGTAAGAATTGTGATTTAATTTACGTGTTGTGGGTATTCCTCTTAGATGTATCAAATAAAATAATATTTTTAGATTGGCTCAAGTCATTCAGTCAACCCTTGCCATTGCCATCTTTATCACTTACGCCTTGCAATGTTACGTAGCAGTGGATATATCATGGAACATGTACATCGAACCACGAATGAGCAAAAATCCCAGAAAGCTTCTGTGGGAATACGTTTGCAGAACTGTGATAGTTTTAATTACATGTAAGTAAACAAAATTTATCGTTTTGCAAATTCAGTAGTAATTCATTTTTGATATTTTTTACAGTTGGTCTGGCCGTAGCAATACCAAAACTAGAACTTTTCATCTCTTTATTCGGCGCTCTTTGCCTCGCTGCTTTGGGGATTGCAATCCCAGCAGTCATAGATATGGGAACTCACTGGTATCAATGGACAGGAACAAGATTCCATTTAAACGTAGCAAAAAATGTTGCTTTGATTGTGTTTGGCTTGATTGGGCTAGTGGTGGGGACATACACAGCGTTAGAGAAGATAATCGATGAATTGGTCAACGAAAAATGAAATGTGATAATGTAATCTCTTGCTCGAGAAAGTTATGCAAATTATAATTACTGCATTTCCTAACGTCTATCTAATAATTTATAAAACAAGATTATTTTTCAAAAAAAAATCACAACTATAGTTTCTAGAAACCAAAGAATTTTGAATCATACTTTGACTAAACTCTATTTTTGTTAGTTTTAACCTCAAGTGATTTTGTATATACCATAGTTTGTGAATAGTTTAGTATTAATTTATGTCTTATCCTCACATGAGTACTGTAAAAGCAAAATTAGATTATCAGTTTGAAGAATGCACGGAAAAAAGGTCCTATGACACATAACATTTTCGTTTAGAACTACAACACATGATGCGGGTAAGAAATTGTTTACTTGCTACTAGTGATAATAACTATTTATTGTACTCTTAACTTAATATAATTGAAACTTAGCAAAACATTACCAAAACTGTACCAAGGATGTTTTGCTCCTAGAACAATGCTGTTGATATACTAAGTAATAACATTAATGTAAAACCTTGTTTCCATCTAAATGGCAGTTTAGCAGTTTGTACTAATAAGAGACATACGTTAACATGAGATCTCAGATTTGACTGCCGCTTTGATACTACTTTAAGATGTGTAAGGTCGTCTTGATCATATTATTTGAAACTGTGATCACTGTCGCACGATGCCGATTTTGTTACATATTTACGTAACGTAGCATACGAATGGTATTCATAGAAAATTAAGAAACTAAATAATATATTTTCAATGAACAAGTATGATTTTTTTATATGAATGATAATTAAATAAATATAGTAATAATAAAGAAGAATTCATACCAATAGAAGAGTTTTTTTAGTGTTACCACTGATCATTCGAGTGATGATCATCACTGATTCAAAAAGAATTGACTTATCCAGTACAGTTAAAATTTAGATCTTAACTTAGTTTTTACCTCTAGACGTTCGATGATAAATGTTTTGAAGAAATTCTCACCGGAAACCACTTTTCTGGAGCACTAGAATTTTGTACTATATCAAAACGTCAATGAGTATTGATACTAGATTTTTTCCAAACAATGCAGTTGCCAAGGAAATACGATAACACGACATTAACTGAAATCCTAGGAATTTGAGTCCAATAATACACCATTCATTATTTATTTTTCGTCGTGTAAACTTAGAGGACCGTAGGAACTAGCCTGTTCCTGTTGTATGTCGGGTTTTAGAATTAGAATTATCATTGTTAGTGTGGCATATCATATTTCACAGTTTTATTGCTTTTGATGGTAATTCCATCAGTATCTTCGCAGCAATGAGATCCTAGGACTCTTCCTGGGATTTAATTGGGATTTATTAATATTGATGACTTTACTAATTCTAAACTTTTTCAAGGATAATTCCATTTGGTAGGGCGACTTAAGATACTCTTCTATTTCTTCAGTAGTTTTGTCCAGGGAATCGTTCGATGGTGTACTATAAACACTTTCTAATCGAGAGGCAAATAGAGCTGATTTCTCTGCGTTAGTCTTAATCCACTGTCCAGTTTTCTTTTGAAGTGGAGGAATTCAGTTTTGTGGTCGATTTATTTTCCTGTTGGCCTTCCAGAGCAAATATTCAGCAGTCTCCCTGGGTGACAAGTGTATTAAATAATTTCGTATCCCATCATTTTTATGACACAAGATTTTTTAATTCAAGTTGCTCTATTGAGATTGGTTTTATCCATAGTATTTGATCCCTAGTAATATGCGAGCGTTTTTTGAGTTTACGTTTGAAAGCTATTTTATCCGGACTGCTTTCCCAAGCACATTTTTAAATTAATGTTGTTAGATACTCCACAGCTTCGTCTATTTCTAGATCCGTTTTTAGAGGTATATTTAAATCTAATCGATCGTTCAGCAGCTGTTTGAACTCATCCCAATTGGTGTTTTTATTAATTAGGGACTAGTTAATGCCCGTGAAAAATCACGGGCAGCCATGTGCACACATATTTATTACCATGTACACGTATACTTATTTCCATGTGCACATGTACATCTGACCATGTACACGTGTATATTACCATATACACATACATTTTATCCTACATATATATTTAATCTTATGGTTTCGACATATACATATTATCATGTTCACTAAAAATGTATGCAGCAGTAATGTATATAGCAGCGAACAGAAGAACATAATAGTAGTAAAGATATTTTCATATCTTTTGAATTTGAGATTAATTTAAATTGAAATGAATTTAATATTAGTCTTACTCCTTATTTTTAATAATTATAAAGTTTTAATTGTAAAAATCATTATAAAATTTTCTTGTTGCAAAAAGTTTCTGCAGATACGTACACCCTACGTTAGTCTTACATTGATCGTTAGAGTAATCGCATTAAAAGAACTGTTATTTTGTCTGCAAATATCAATTTTTGGCATAAGTTTGTAAAATGCAAAAACATAAA
>JAWQRP010000285.1:0-32697 GCA_033557875.1 Quadriops clusia
TGCCACTTCCGGTTATCCGAATTAACCCAAAAGTTGATACGAGTTTACTTTTTAGCTCAAATGACTACATACCAAATTTCATCGATCCAGCTCAAGTCGTTTTTGACTTATCGTGTTTACACACACAACACAGACACACAGACACACAGACAGACAAAAAAGCAAAAAAGGGCCAACTCTGCGAGAAAGTAAAAATTAAATAATTGTCTATGGGAAACGTCATGTTTGACAGAGGTTAGGTATTTTTATCCTGGTAGCTATTGTATTGTATTTATGCGACTGACGTCAATTCTTAATTTGATCACTTTATGCAGTTTTCTAAATAAATTGGCAGCACACTAGAGCGGAAGTAAAGTGTCAAAAACTCCCAAGGGAATAAAGTAGATTACTAATTTTCCCGTTTATGTACTTTTTGTGGGAAATGGCGCCACTATCGAGCGGGAAATAATAACTCACGGGTGCTTAGGGAGTAATGTTTGGTATTACAGATTAGTTTTAGGTAAAAAGTAGGTATGTAAAGTGCGTATTACATCCGCTAGGGAGAAAAATCAGTTTTCGCGTTCTTCACAAGGCTTTGTTCACTCCTTCGACTGCTATTCATTTTCTTGGGTAGGTATGTAGTGATGGATCCAAGTCTCGTCTAAGGCCACAAATTTATGCCAAAATGTTTGTGGATTGCGCATGTGCATCTACGTATGTGAATAAAATAACATCATTTAAATGACCTCCGTTGACAAATAATGGCTCTTTCTAGAACATTCTGCATTAAGACGCGCAACAGTTCTGGCAGCACAGTTGTAATTTCTGCACGATATTATACTGAAGCTCTTGAATTGTTTTTAGTTTGTTCATTAAAACACATATCCTATTAGGTAGACCCGCAAAAAGAAATTAGTCGCTGCTAAATCTCGGGAACTGAGAGGCCATAAAAAATCTGAATGTTTTAAAAGTAATCGGTCACCGAAAGGTTATCTTCATTGTGGCCTGTGCATTGTGGTCTTCTCAGTATATGTGCTACGGCTCCAGTCTGCTGAAATTATTTAAGAGGTATTTTGAACTGCTGCACATAAAAATTCTCAAACATGGCCCGGCAATTCTTCGAAAAGTTTTCGTCTTACAGCTAATTTCAAGCAATGCTGATTTCGGCAGGCCTTCTTGTTCCTTAGATTTGGAGGCACTTGTAACAACCAGTAACAATTTAGGAGCTCAAGGAGACCACTTTCTTTTGGTCCTATCTTTTCCCCCCAAGAAGTGAAATCCTTAGAAAGAGAAAGAACAAAATCTAACATCACATTTCTATACTTACAAAATTAAACAAGACTCAAACGGAAATGGAATTCCACCATTGATTTATATTTAAAAAATATTGAACTATAAACGTTCAAATTTATTTATTATTTACTACTACTATTTTGTTTCTTTCAACTATCTTTCAATTATGGAGAGTAATAGAAATCACTTATTTTGCTCTTCAGATATTCAATATTGTGCATCTATAGCCTTGCCTTTATTACCTTGTTGTTATACCCATTTCCAATTAAAGTTAACTGTAATTAGGGTTTATGTTCCACTAGAATGAAAGCAAATTATGCCATTTAAGATTGCTTCCACGATTTAAAATTTACTTTTATTTAAGAACCTTTCCTTCGGTGTATAATAACATGTTACGGCAAGTAATTCCCATCTTAAATTAACAGGTTGTATTCTAGTTTTCAACTGTTCAGTGTAATTTGAGGAAAACTATAGTTTATGGTATACAAGAATGCCAGTTCAAATGTTTCTCTCTGGAGATTTGGTTTAAACGCATTGAATGCTTTACAAATTTTAAATTTAGTTGTAACTTCGTATAAAACGCTGGCAATAAAGATGTGCAGCATCAGTCTGATAGCTATAATTTAGTTAGTAACTAGCTACGCCTGTAGATCGAAAAAAAAGCAAAATCTAAAAAATATCATTTATTTGTAATAAGTTCACAATTATATATTATAAAATTATAAAATGTAAATATATGAATCTAAGTATAAAATACTTTAATAAAATAATAAAGAGAACGTAAAATCTGATAAAACTATACAAAACGTGAAATAAGTAAAATATCTATGGCTTTCGTTGCAAAAGAGTATATCAAAAATAAGTAGTGTAAAATGGAGTATTTCGCTTGAGTATTATGTCTTTCAGTGAAAAGAACACAGTTTAGGTTTGGCAGTATAAAATCCAAAGCAATTCAAGCCGTTACATTTTTGAGATCCAATAGAATATTTATGGTTATAACCCTATACCATGGCAAGTAATAGCTAGGTATTATAATAAAACTGAAACATTTAAAGGAATAACAAAACAACTGTTGCTGCAAGACGAAACTAGAGACAACAGTAAAAACGTCTTAATCATTAACATAATCGGCAACATACGTAAATATTTAAAGTAATAATAAACAACAATCTGAGTGATGGTAATATTATACAGACAACAATGTTGTTGAATATGTAGCTTGCTTAGCTTTCATAATATAAATTTAATGAAAACTTGGCCACGTTTGTACTCACATTGTCTTCTATAAAATAAATTATTCTAGACAATCAATGTACAAAATAACAAATTTCGTTAATACTTTTTACATGTGAGTATTATGTAGGTAAAAAGGTCATTTAATGCCTTGTCGTATGGTAAACTGCAGTTTAACTAATAAAATGTGCACTAAGTACATAAAATCTAGAAGCATAATAAAAATAACTAACAAAATCATTAAGAGTACAATACGCAAAATGAACTATCGCATAATACTTTAAATCGTTAAAATTATAGGAAGACGAAGGGAGAAGTTTACGTATTTCTTAAGTGAAAAAAGTAAACTTCGATAGTTCACTTTGCATAACAAACATAAAATGTCATATACTTAAATCTTACTCAACAACATGATTATTATAATATAAATAAATTAAACAAACTAAATTTTCACGTTTACATTAAGAACAAAAATAATACAGAAATGGCAAGAAAATTTAGGCAGGATATTTTCGCGTTTTAACAAATTTTTTATTACGATTTTTGCGTTAATTTCACAATTATAACATCACAGCACAGCGTTCACAAAAATATAATATAATAAGCTTAGGAACAAACAACGGACAAAATTTCTTCTGATTGTCTTGAGTTTTGTTTGTGCGGTTACTTACGTATACGTTTACTATCTAGTACGGGCACTCAGGGTTTGCGAAAGATCAAATAAATAAATAACGAAAGGAAAGAGGATTCTAGGAGAGATTTTACGAATTTACAATTATTAAGCTAGACCCTGTGTGGGAGATGGGGGACTTTGGGTTCCGAAATATTGTACCTAAATTGAATTTGCGTATTGTATTTGTTGTTCCCGTTTACGCAAGTTATTTTGTTTTGTATTTGATTTAAAGGTCGTTGGTCCGCTAAGCTACCTAGTTTTTGCTTTCGCCGTTGCAACGTTGCCTCCAGCGGCAGCGGCGTTTTTCTGTGCTATGTGCGTTTGGTAGTGTTTCGCTAGATGAGCCTTCTGCCTAAAGCTCTTCCCGCATAAGCTGCAAGCAAACGGCTTTTCCCCCGTGTGAGTCCGAATGTGGACGTTTACTGAGTATTTGTCTTTGAATCCTTTCGAGCAAATGCTGCAGTAGTGGAGACTTCTTTCTTTTCGCACGCCGTTGCTTGTCGAAGTGGCGTTTTGGACGGTGGTCTGTTTCGAATTGCTGTTCGATCTTTTGTATTTCTTCGTTGTTTTCGTACTTGTAACTACAGGGGCAGTGGTTATAGAGATAGGAGAACTTAAATTACTCAATATACCTATTTGTTCTGGCGTAATACTGTAAACGTTTTCGACGGAAGTGTCGATTTGGCAGAATTGATTCACGGACTCCGCTACCTCGTTCGCTATTTTCTTGAGCTTTTCGAAGTCTTCAGCTGGATAAGTGTTATCCAATTGAGAAAGCAGGATGTCGTCCATATTGTGCGTACTGGAAGGGTTGTCCGAGTCGGATTGTCTGGGCGGTTGTTCCTCGAATATAACCGCACCGTTGGCGTCTATCCCCGCTACTATGGTAGGAATTTTATCCGGATCTTCTTTAATGTAGATCTCTGTTTTGGCGGGAGGCGTTGAGAGCACCCTCCTCAATTCCGTGTTGTTCTCTGCTTTCGTCGTCTTCACAGTACCATTGTAGCGCACGAAGGCCTTTCCTTGCAAGGCACTCCTGAGCAATGAATCTGGAGATCCGTTACTTGTGTTATTATTGGTCAACTTCCAGTCGTTGTTGTTATTGTTAAAACTATCGTGAGCTTCTAGTAGGGGCGTGTCTATTATTAACGAGTTAGCTAGTTCGTCTTTATTGTCTGCGAAACCGCTATCTTCGTAGGTGTAGGTTTCCGATTTTATCAACCCATCAGTGTTCGGGCTCATCGTTCCTTCATTGTAATTCCCATTGAAGCCGTTTATCGATGCGGGCATGATGTTCAGTATGGAGTCTATGTCCAGGCCACCCTGCAAATGCTCCATGGAATTCGGACTCGAAATCGATCCGTCTTCCTCCTTGATCACGGGCTGCTTTGTATACCACGGCGCACTTTGGTCTATCCCATTTAATACTGTTAGCGTGTAAATTTGTCCATCCGAATTACCTATCCTACCACTACTACTCCCCGTTACTTCCCCAGTAACTTCGTCCGAACTCCAGCAGTACTTGTTCAGGTCCTCCAGAAGGGCAGTTTCTATCCGCACCGTGTCTTTGTCCGCCCAAAAGCTCGGGTCGAAGTTGGCCACGTTCTCCGTGGAGGTAGGGATGATGAGCTCTCCGGCCAACATGTTGTTGTTGGTCTCCTTGGTCTCGTCCGCGGTGCCGTTGCCGAGGAAGGCGTTCACGGTGCGCATCTGCTTGGAGAACTGCTGGAGGGTTTGGGCGTCGTTCGAGTCCGGCGTGGTAACGAAGTCGAAAAAGTCTGCTTTTGTGAGATCCTCGCTACGGAATGCTTCTGTTATGTCCATTATCACAGTTGTGGCTTGTGCTCAGTTGGAATTGCAAGGGCTCTTGCTTTTGCATCGACGGTTTCTCATTGAATAATCTGGAAGGAAGAAGAATAAACTTTAGTAATTTTATCATCCATTAAACTCATTTGTTGCCACATTTTCAATAGACTTAAATTTAAAACTTTTTTCTTACATTCTTCATACCAAGTGAAATATCTTACATATCCTATAATTAAGAGTTTTGTTGGCGTCGCTGACCACTGACTTTCTCGTTTTATTTCATTAGAATTTCCCTTACCTACCCTTCCACCAAAATATAATATTGTTCAATGTGGCATAACCAGTTAATTAAATTAAGTTTCAGCGAAACTTTTATAAAATCTTGTTTGTAAAATTCGGCTTCGATATTGCGTCATTCGTTTTTTTCAAGTTTTTTATTATTACACGGACTTGAACTGACTCCACAACAATTGTTAGAAACAAGCACCAACAAGTATCTACCAAACAGTAAAATTTCATGTTATAACTTATGTCTTCAAAGGTAACTTGATTTAAAGTAGTAAAACTTTTGTCCCAATTTTTTGTCCCCATCGCCCTTATATTGACACAAATGATGTCTCCTTAATTGCATTGCAATAAAAAAATATGTCGAAAGATGTGTCAGGATTTCCATTGAGGCAAGTCCTAAGCAATCTGAAGAAATACCGTTTTTCGAATTTGTAGTGGATGTAAACGTGTTTGTTGCGCAACTCCCCTACGTAATTAGCGATTTTTGATTGTCGCTGGCATAATGGTTGTTGCGCATGCATGTACAAGTGTATTTTAACCTGTCTGGTAGTTTATAGCGATAGCATGTTACACATTTAGAGGCATGCATGCACCACATACTCCACTGCGGAATCTTGTTACACTAAATAAGGAGAGAAACTTTCAGTAATTGACATCGTACGCCCACGTATCGCAACTAGCCGTAAGCCGTCTATGATCTATTTCTCTTATTTGAAATTTAATTGTATGTTGAAACTGTAATTATAAATCTTATTTCTTATATTAATTTATTATTGCGATGCCGATGCCGGCTCGATAGTGTGTTCAGTTACAATTGATTTCTGTCTCTCGCTCACCGGGCAATTCACCCAACTTTGTACAAATAATTTGACAGTGTAATTACTTTGGCTGTCGTGCCTAGCCTTAATTACTTATCTTTCTCTTTGTAGAAAGTGAAATTGTAAATATTTAATATGTGCAGTACTTGAAGTAGCATCAATATTATGAATTTATGATGTATGTATATTCGCCTATAGGAACACGTGTGTAACTGTTGAAAATGTAATGTAATAGTATTGTACTACTATTATTATTATCTATAAGAGATTTTCTTGCTTAAACCCCTTAGAGGCTACATTGTACATACCTATTTTACAAATGGATTTACCTTACGAAACTTTAAAAACCAAACAAGTGCTCGTAAATGTAAAACAAACCTTCACCCTTTAAGGCATTAGATATAACTTTTCAAATCATTGTATTTCTATGCAAGTAATTGATATGAATGTTAGAGCGCAACGGAAAAATTACATAGGAAGCTTCGATAAAGTCAAGTTAAGATAGAAACGAATTGAAATCACTTTAAACGCAGCAATCTTGGCGGCAAAAACTGTGCCACTAGAAATTGAACATAGCAGGCAATTTATCTGATTGTGTTGGCTGTCATGTATTGCACTGCACTAAATACGCAAATTAATTATTGAATGTCCGTCCGATCGGGATTAGTCCGGCTTCTTAGATATGAATGCAGATTTGTCACCATTAGCAATTAACAGAACAGTTAGAAGGGAAGTGCAAAGGAGACAAGAACTATGCTGATTGCTGTAAAGTAGATTTATTATTGCCGCGGTAACACACAGGGCACCACACAAACTACTAGATCATCGTAAATAATAAATAGAAGATTCTATATCCCGCCTGCAGTAAAATTAATGGGCCTGGTAATTACTACAACTGCAAAGTGTTAAGTTAAAAATGCCGGCACAAATACTAACCAGCCTCAAGTGAACACTGAGCTAAATGGGAAAATAAACGGATACGCTTTTGATTCTTCATGCTTGAGTATAAACTGTGCGAAGGTAATAGGTTTATGATTTTTTCAGTTTCCTATTTCATTTTAATAACCATCAGATGGACGCATAACCTATGGAGAGAAACAGTGTGACTTAATTTTGAGGCGCGACTTAAATAAATCACGTCAACTCCACCTTTACCGTTTTAAAGGTACGGAAATCTGTGAAAGATGCGGTATTGACCGCGGGCCTCCGCCAATTGTACAAGGAATTGTATATTTCATGTGCAAACGGATTACTCGAATTAAATTCCAATTAAAATAGTATTTGTATTATAAGGCCAAACAAGTTTTCGAGCAAAAAATCCCCGTTAGAATAAAAGGTAGCACTGCATGTTGGCGATAGAGATCAAGCACATTGATAGGAATCGACTAATTAAGATTCAAATAAAATTATCTGCCGCAAATGAATGACTAAGATGGAATAACGATATTACTTAGCAATTCTAGACAGGTACACGCATTCCTTTACAAAGATGTCCTGTCAAGAAATGGATAATTATCGATTCCAAAGAAATTATCGTAAAAGATGGAAAGAAACTCAACCTCACAGCTCATTAATAGACCGGACTTGCAGTCTTAATTATAGCGCTGTTGCTCGGCTAATAAGGGGTAGAGAATTTGCGCTTAACAATAAATTACTTTGGAAATTATTTTACCATGTGCTGTTAAAATCTTGACACGTGCAACATAGATTGTGCGGTTACATGTAGGTACGATAACTTTCCATAATTATGGTACCAATTTAAAAATTAAAAATAGAAATTGTAATTTTCCGAAATTTCCTATTAAACTTACGAGTTACTTAACTACTTTACCAACCTATACAAATTCATATATTCCGTGCCATTTAAATTTGAAATTTTCACATCACCGAGTAAAAGGCCAAACATCTTAATGGCATGCTCAACAAAGGCGAACTTATTAGTGAATTAATAACTCTAAAAGTCAGTAATTTCAGTAACTAAAGAAATTGTTGTTAGATGCAGAAATATGCAATTTTGCGGCTAACGTGTAATTTGAGACGAAAACAAACAAATTATCGACTAATAATCTTCAGAAATGCGCGCCTTTGATGGCTTAATTTACCAGTTTAATCCTAACTACAACAATCAGTATAATATGTGTACCATTGAAGGCTCCGGGGATTCCAAATAATTCTAAATGTTTGCTGAGTAAATAAAGCTTGAAATCACTGTAATTTGCCGTGAATGCCCTTACAATCGGTATTTACCTGATTGAAGATATTTTCGTTTATCGTATACTTTTGCAGCAAACAAAATTATGTATCTAATGTCTAATGCCTCCAGGGATTGAAGAATTCTCCATCAAGTAAGCATTCTTGTGGCATTATTTGAAAAAAAAAATGTCCTTGCGGATTTTCACAAGTACTTTAGTTTAATCGTTGAATGGTTTAATTTAGTCGTCCTACATAATAAATGAGAATGTAACTACTCCTTCAGCGGCGTCATGTCGGATTTCATCTCTCCGAGATTCTTTTCTTAAAGCGCGCAGCTTCCGTGTTTATCCTATAGTTATTAACCTATCAATTTTGCCGGCATTATTAACATTTCTACAATGAAAGGAGGCTGCGATGAGCTGCTTTAACCGGAGAAAAAGTCGTTCTTTTCGCTTGCTTGCTTCTGGTTCGGCTCGATATTATCAAGTAGAGCGCGCTCCCAGTTAGTGGATGACAGTTATCGTCTTGATTTAAGGAGATTAAAGTTAATTATGTTAACTTATTTCGCCAATACAAATTACTCAAATCGCTGTTAACTCTTTCGTATAAAAAGCTATTATAGCTACTTGGCATTACGCTAGATATAGACCCACATTTAGTGAAATTTCTGTAGTTTTTATTATACAGTTCACGTAGATATACGTTTCTGTATTTGATAGGATTAATCAACAGTTCCGTATTCCTGTGATATAAATTCAAATGGTGCAAAAATGCAGAATTGGATAAATTTACACTAAACTTTAAATAAGCATAAAGAAATGTACGATCATTTCAGTACAATGGCTAAAATTATTAGATTTTCTATCGGGTGTTTAATCAGACAGTCGAAGAAATACTCGCTCATTTATTTGTAAGTAACAGTAGTTATAATTACAAATCAGACAATAGACTTTTCCCGGTGCATCTTCAGACTTCTAGTCTTTCCTTAGAAGGCAGTGGTTTTCTAAGAAATGCTGACAAACGACCAACAAGTTACAAAATCAATAATCGAATTACAGATTCATCCATCATTCTGGATAAATAGCATTAGCCTTAGTTGTGCCTTCATAATTAATACAATACAAACCTTGATAGGGTGAAATTACGTATCTTGGTTAAATAGGAAGCTATTAATGATGGTCGTACAATCATATGGGTTCTTTACGCAAAAAATCAGAATTATAAGTGAGTTCAATTAGCGAGAAGAAATTAAATTTCGAGCCAAGAATGCGAAAACAATTTGAATTGAATGCTCTTTCGACGATTCGATAAAGGCATTAAACAGCTTAATAGAAATTTCAAACAGCTCCGTGCGTACGTTGCGTTGCGTCAGATGCCTTAAGATTTTTTTCTTATTTTATAACATATTTGTTACATAACTCTCGTATGTACTGGCAACCGTCCAGCGGATAGCTTTATCTGACTCGCTTTTTGTTTCTTGACATTTCGCTATTGAATTCAAGGAGTTCCGTTACCTATCTATAAGGGGTTAAAATATTTGTACCGTACGATACAATTAAATATCCGACCGCGTTTTTTCTTTAACCAGCACCGCTGATTATTCCATAATTCATAAATAATTCATGAAAATTTCATTTAAATAGTCCTTAATGTTTTACGGTGAACAAGTTAGCTGGTAATTAGATACGGTTTTGGTTTGTTTTCCATCTATATTTAATTAGAATGTTATGGAACATGAATTTTAAGTCGCGCGGCGCTTTGCCATATGCGTACAAGCTACAAGGGAAATCGGTAATTAATTAATTGTATATTATGTACTAATGACATAATTGAAACTATTTTCTTAAAAAAAATGTCACTTAAGTTGTAAATGCGGAAATATTTCTGCACAGTTTTTAGGCATTTCTATTATTCTAATATATATTTTGCAATGGGAATTTGCACCTGCTCTAAATAAAATAGAACGCAGTTTCTTTTCCACGATATCCGTTGGCGTATGGACAAACAAGAACTTTAAATATTTTTGTAATTATTAACTCAAGTTACTCCGACATGTATCAGCGCATACCTATGTATGTATGTTAACACATCTTCCATATGTAGGTCCACACATGTTCGTATCTATCAAGTGCATAGGAAGTTCTTTTCATACACAGCAATGAATAATGAGAGTAGTATGTGAGATAATTTTCTACGTAACGCGGCTTCAACTTTTCTCTCAAGAATGTAACATAAAACGCAATTAATAACAATCTTCTGCGAAAATCTCTTGTACGTGAGTTAATTCAACTAGCTACTCCTCACGTGTACAACTACTGTAACCAACGCACGACAGTTTTGCATTAGTTTAATAAAATGGTTATTAGCTGGAAAATTTAAGAGGCGTCGCTCATTAACTTATTTTATGTGTCATTGTGCGCCATTTTTACAACTTTTTGTTCATCATATCCGTTAATAGACCGTGAATAATAAAAATATTTTTATAAAGGAACTGCGGAGGCAGAAGATCGTATCTCCTTCAAATTTTCTGGCGGCGAAATAGCACACGTTTTACGATCTTGTATACCAGTTGTAAAATTCATTTATTGTGAGAAACAGGAAATTATCTCGTCCGCTACGATAAAACATATTAATTGTGGTATTTACTGCACCACTAACATTTGTATAAATGCACCTATAATAAAGGTTTTTTTTTGGGAATGAACGGGGAAAAGCTAATTGGAATAAATGTCATGTTTTCAATTTATATTCTCCTTCTTGTATATAATTTATATAAGTGTAGAAGTGTAATTCATTGATTAACACAACCCGTTTCGAAACTACAGCATAATATTATTTAATATCCGTTGCCTCTGGGTTGCTCTTGAGCAAGAAGTTAACACAGAGAACAAAAGAATTTTGTACGCAACTAATAACTACACAAATGAGCTACTAAAATGGTTAATTTTACCTCTGTTTCATCTATTTAAGGTAATAAATTGAAAATTGAACTCGCCGTATATGAATGACGACCTTTTGTTATGGAATTCGAGATTTTCTCTACTATGTTGTAATCATTTCCATTACTACAATTTAATTTGTAATGTTTAATGACGTGATTAGCTACAGAATTCCTCCATAAAGGAATCTCTTGGCGGCGTAGATCTATATAACCATGAACAATTTATTAATGGACTAAACGCACCGACTTAAAAGGATAATAATTTTCTAGGAATAAAATAATTTAACAAATGCTTTCTATACACAGAAAATTGAAACGATAAGTAAGATATTTCTGAATTGAAAACGCGTTATTATTATAGGTAAAAAAATTCCGTTTCAAAATTAAATATGCTTATCTTGAGATCTGTATGCAAAGTACATACAAATTACTGTATAGCCAACCAGCAGGGGATAAATTAATAAAGTCGTGAACCGCGGACCACCGAATGCGTTATTGGCCACACAAACTGTTTCTTAAATCATTATTGTTATAATTCGTGTTCTAATTTATTTTACAAAAATTTTTTGATAGAAATCTCAGGCTTGCGTAATTTTTTCCTTTAGTATTTAATTGAATTACGGAGCAGCATCGTACATGATTAATAAATGTCCTTGCTTCATTTCTAAAGTTACATAGGTGAAAATTTTTTCACCGTTGCGTATTAACTCTTCCCCGTTCTAGCTCTTGATAAAAATTTCGAGGTCATTTTTGATAGAAACTTCCACGATTGGAGATTAGACATGGCTCGTAACAATTTTAGGTCACGTAATGTCGAGATTTTGTGCTAAAATGTGATCCGAAGGCTATTTCATTTATTCCTTTGTTACCGTTACGCTTTTTTTTTATCAAATTCTTTCGGAATTCGCGGTAATGAATTAATCAACGTTGATTAAGTTATAATTTTATTAATAAAGGTTTAAAACTTCCTGGTTTTAGTTGTGTATTATTAATTACCTCTCAAAGATTAACAAAATATGTATTCCAAAGTTTAATGATTTTCTTTCAGCTATGAAATTAATTACCAAACAAGTTATTGTAGTTTTTGTATTCGACGGGGCACTACATTGCGAGGAAAATGATATTTTCATCCAATTACATAACTTCCTTATTTGGCTTTCGAGAGGGCAATAATTGTCCTTTTTTGCTTTATTACCTTTTAAATATCGCTGGTTGTGAACCTGTGCGAATTTTAATGCTTCGGCGATCTCGGCTTGACATTTAATGCGCAGTCTATAGGAAGAAATGTGGGTGTTGTTGTTAGATATTTAATAAGGCATAAAAGTCTCGCATCTATGTACCTGCACCATAAATGTAGAAATAATAAGAGCAGGCATGTCGAATTCGCGGAGAAACCTATCAAGCCTGGGCGCTTTCAGTTTTTGCGATCATAGGCATTAGGTTTGGAAAAATCGCTTCGTGTCTCGTGCTGCCCTCTTAACAAAAAATGCCGCTGCATCGTGATGGGCGTAACCGCGAGATATTTCTGCATGTTTACCATTGTAAATGCTGTAAAAACCGCTTGTAGATAACCCGATAGCTCCATTTTATGGTTTCTACTAAATATGTCAACAATATATTACTTCTAACGTGTTCATTTAACATAAGAAAGTTGAATCGAATCCCTGATATCTTTATTATTCATGGTAAAGAACGACAATCGGTCGTAAAACGAAACTGCAGGGCAAATGTGTTCTTCCTTGTATTATGGAAAGCGTAAATGGAAGCGTTTTTCAAGTTTAACACAAAATCTCATTCAACCGTAATAAATAATAAGTAATTGCCTATAATCTTATTGTGTTATTTGTAGAACAACTGAAAGTCCTTTGCGGGGCTTGAGGATACTTTGTTAATGAATTTGTTTTGCTGTGAGCTCGGGCAATAGAAATGATTTACGCGTAGGTCGTATAAAGGAGACAGGAAATGTAGAGTCTTCTTCGTGCTTTACACAGGATAATTTTGCTTGCCATAGGCTCACATTTCTAGCAATGGGACAAATGCATATTATTTATGCATATTTATAGTATAATCAATAATCGTGAAATCCAAGACCGTTTGTGAACTTTAACGAAAAAAGACAAATAATTATTATTGGATGGGTCGGCATATTAGTGATTCTCGTAATAAAAAAGTATAAAATATAAATAGCTTTCAAGGTTCAATAGTAAACCTTTGTCCATATGTGAACTTTAAATTTTGATTATTAATGAATACAGTTACTAATATACTCATCATTGGAAGAATATTAACGTTATTACCATTAATGGTAAGCCATTTATTCGACGTCAAAATAAATGTTTCCTGCCCATAAAGTACCATAAACTCTTTTAAAAATAAAAATGCTTCATAATATAATGAAACGGGTATCGCCGCTTAAAGCGATTTTCTTCGTGGGAAATTTTATAGAGATAGAAAAACGTTTTATGTTGTACACATGTGAAAAATACAATTGTTGAAGGAGTAGAAACTCGTTCAACTTGGAGTAGCACGAGTACTTACGGCTTTAACATTGTGCATTTCATGTATAAATTTATACTTTTAAATGAAGAACAGGTATGTCTGTGGGATTTCTGTATATCAGTTATCCCGTGGCACAGAATAGTGACTACTTGGTTAGTATACAACTAGATCAATCTTTCTAGAAGCATTGCACCTGTACGTATTATACCCATTATACCCATACGTTAGATGTTGTGTAATGTTGTAGTTAATAGCCACCTGCGAAGAAAGCAAGAGTGTTTGCGAAACTACTATGGATTAAAAGGTGTCGAGAATTATTCCAAGCAAGTGAAAATTGCTTTTTGAGAGATAATCAGAAGAGAAGAGGTAAATAAGGAAATTAATGGAAGGAAATTACTCGTATAAAAGTTTTTCTTATCAACAAAAGCTTACGGTTTCGCTTACAGTTTGGTTATTCTTATGCGTACGTATAATATGAAAACGGTATTCAAATGAAACCCATATATTACGGAATGCCGTAGTAATATGCGCTAAATATGGTATACATTCAAAAGTAGCAAGCAGAACATAATAAATAAGATAAATCAAACGAAATATTCTTTTATTCTTATTATTGTGTTCTCACCAGCTTACGCACGTCGTCCGTAATATATAAGCATGTTTAGATCAAATATGCATCCATAAATAGTGGGATGCTGACATCGAACGGTATTTTACTCAGGCGATCGTATCAAATTTTTCTTTTTGAATGAAACGATAACAACGGAGGATATGCAATATTTATAAGGGCTACAGTATGAATGTATGTACACATAAACTTACAGTAAATAATAACATTTTGATTTTGAAAATATTAATGAATAAATGAAGATTAAAGCACCTGATTATGATGTAGTGCATACGCAAAGATGCTGTATAAGTTTAGATCCGGTATTGCAATACAGTTATTTAAAATTCACTTAGGTAGTACATCCTAGTTGCCATGTAGGTACAGGCTCTGAATAAAATTAACATAAAAAGAATAGATCTGCTAAAAATAAAACGATTACATTATAGATATTGTATGTATATCCTATTGGAATAGATAATGGGTAATATATTATTTATAAAACAATAAATAAAGTGTAACCTATTTAATAATAACCAGAGTAACCTATATATCTTGCAATACGCACATGTCGTTTCTTGTTGAGCTTACACGGTCACGACAAAGGCCTTTTGCGAGGTGCTTGTGTTAACCCAACAAAAGCTGAACGAATATAGATAGATAGGCAGTCAGAACGTTTGCTGCAAGTAATATATTACTTACGTAATATTATCAGATTTTCAGATAGATTTGTTACGTGGTTACTTGCGGTATATTGTGATTGCGATAGGCTGTCTCTGTATTTTATACAGGGGCGGACAGACCCTTTAAATACCGATCAATATGATCAATGCGATCACATTGATCAATAAATCACGAATAAATCACCCGGCGATGTGAACACGCATGTAAGTTCTTAATCGGCTATAAAAGAAAACAAGGCCAAAGTTTGTTATATTATTTTGAAAGTCAGTTTTCCACATCAGTTGGCCCTAGTTCCATCTATATTTATGAATTAAAGGAATAGGAAAGCATTGAATTTAGGTATTTGAAACTTATAAAATAATAAGTAGGTACACTTTTAAGAATAAATAATAATATATTGATACCTAGTAATAACGTAATAATTAAACAAGTATTATTTATAGCTTGCCTATTGAACATACCTGCTATGAGGAGATGTGTAACTAATATATGAAGAATAATGAGTTGACAAGAATTGATGACAAACGAACGAGATTTCTCTGAAATTGCTTAGGTCTTTAATGAAGTATCCGTCAGGTCGGTAAGACAGTAGTTGAATGATAATTATCCAGGTGGCGCATGAAATTCTTCAGCCACAGGATACAAAACCAAGCGCTATTTATGTGTTGGTACCTTGTCTAGAACACGTGCGTTTTGTGTACTTCTAGATTTATTATTCCACTATCTCACTTTATTCAACCAATACTTCCCATCATCTCCTTTAATTAATTATTATCCGGTATAATATATGACTTAAGTAGGTTGTCGCTATATATATTCCGGAACAATTGTGCACATGCCCAGCAGAAAAACTCCCGATGACCTAAACATTTTCTATGGGATGCCCTGTATGCCGCAACTTCAGAAAGCTCGTGCGCTTCAACTTTTGTTCTTATTCCTAAGTGTTAATTACTTCGTTTTTACAAGAAATGAAATTTTTCAAGTTCGTAGAGCTGAACCGATTGTTTATAGCTTTTAAGATTGCGTGATGTGTATGATAGGTTCGCCTTGTAAGGAATGATAATTACATAAACATTATTTCAGCGTTGCATTCTTTACGTCATAATTAATTATTATAATGATTCTCGGCGCTTGAAAAGTGCATAGAAATTAAAAAAGAATTTGTTTAAGTTTGGCTCCGCCCTCTCTAATTGCTTCTGTTGGTTTTTTGGGTCGCAAACGCGGAAGACAAGAGCCGTTAGCCGCAAGAATAATTTTCTTAAGTAAAAAACACATTCGAGTACTAAATTAACCTTTGATGTGTGTTAATTGTTACCTTTATTCATTAAATAATTTAGAAGCAAGTAATTAAAAACAGATCTGCTTGTTACTAAATTTTTAACCATTTTTTTTCTCGGGCGTAATGGAATGAGTCACAACTACTGTATTTAGAATAATGCTAAGCCAAAGAATAATTGGTTATAACCTTAACAATCGCTTTGTTGTGGTTTCAGTGCCGTTTCATGTAGCAATAAATAAACAAACAGCTCTTGAACTCTTATTAGTGTAGAACAATATTGCATAAGGTCAAAAACTAATTTTGGACTTGCGATTAAAACCAAATCGATAACTTCCCAGCGACCTTTTTTCACAATTCCGTGACCAAGTAATTGTCCTACTCTTTGTGGTGAGAGTTTTACACGTTGTTATAAGAAACATCGATAATAGTAGATTGAAAGCAATAAATCTTATTTAAACTAGAGAAAAAAACGAATGAATAATTAACCTAGCCTATTATTTTAAGCTAAATTAATAATGTCCCCCTAATAAAAATTCATTTTCGTTATTAATTTGCAAGGTTTATTAAATCGTTTTTTCGTCACGCCGCGCCGTTTTTAATCAATTTAGATTAATTGATACGTTGGTCTCTTAATTTGCCATTTTATATCGAATTAAATAGATTGAATCGATAACCTACTAAACGTAACTTTGACCTTTTGTTATTTCGGTACCTACATCCTTCTTCTGCTAATAAGAGACTCTTTATGTCTATAATACAACTTGAACAAATTGGATTTTATCTTTGTTTAAACTTCAGTCCTTGGCGAAACGTCCAGATCTATCTCGTTGTGTATCCAAATCCGGCGAATTCTATCTTTCCTAAGTGTGTGTGGTGGCACTTAAAGAATATACGTTTTGATACCTCAATGCTACCAGTCCCGACGCAATTTATTTTGATTGACAGATAAGGACGAAAACCGAAAATTCGTACGTCGATAATTTATGTGAACCTTGGATCACGCAAATTATTAATTATAAATAACGGTGCAGAATGGAGCACACGTATATCGGCATGTGTGTTTGATTGCTGTTTCCGGTCATGGCGGTTTTATTTGCCTGTATGCTTCAACATACTGAAAACGAAAGTTGCTTTAATAGAACTAACTGCTCAATTATTTCCTAAAAAATCTAAAGGTGAAAATCTAATTACAAGCCATAATTGCGGGAAGATTCTCGTGCAAAAAATTCTGTAAGCTTTGTTTACATTGCTTATAACATTAATATGATATTCAGGCATAAATAACATTAGAGAGCTTTAAAATTTATTGTAAAGTACTTCCATGTACCTATATAATAATGATAATTTAACAATTTCGATATTGTAATAACATCGTACTAAATAAAATCAAGGAGTATAATAATAATTATATCAGGCAACTAGTTAATTGGACTATGAATTTGTTAAATGGCTTCGTGATCACGTTGTTTATTTAAAAAATTTATCGCGCTTATTTTTTGGAGTATGAAACAGTAATAAAGGTTAACCTGTTATGTCTTGGTTAAAATGTGCGCATATAAAATTTTATAATGATACACTAGAATTTGATCTGCGTGTGTGATAGTTTTTATTTATAACGGCAGCATTGTGTTCTAATCATAATACATTATCATGTACCATGTAGCAGGTATTCCCACATCGCTGGTGGAAATCTCGATTCAAAATTAATATGTCCTACACGCCACTGCCTGTACGCTTTTTATTCACCTCTTTCTGGACAACGCAGCGCTATTGAGTGATAATTTAATTCAATAGGAATAAAAACACAAGCGTCGTGACTACATTTAATGAATATTAATTCGGCATTAAACGTTCAGCGCGGGATAATATCGAGAGAAACATAACCAATATAATAAAATACCCGCCGACAATGAAAGAAGTGTTGAGATAAGAAATAGCTTTCTTTTTATTTCGCTTAGTTGCTTTGGTGAATAGAATATTAAACTGCTGGAGAAATATAATTAGCATATCTTTGTTCAGCTCCACAATTGGTGAAGCCGCATGAGCATTTTACGTATTAATAACGGGTTGACTAATAATTTCCTCATTTCAATTAATATTTATATATTTATTATTATTATTTTATTATCTATTTCTGGTGTGACTTCAGAAGGTTTCCTTGTGAACTCAACTCACATTTTAGTTCAGGTTGCTGTGAGCAAAGTAAGCAAAAGAATAATAATAATCTTAGAGAAAACGCCAATGGAATAATTTACTCGTTTAAATGTTTTTCCCAGAAGTTAAAGTACTGTCTGTAGTATAGTTTATTACCGAACAAGACAAATACAAGATCTATTAAGTCGTTTCTATTTTATTGAAATGGCTTGTTGAAACGGTTTAAGGACATATGTCGTGCTTTTTTTAAGTTAATCGAATAGATATGTTTATTAAGGCATTGTTTATAGTCGCCGATATCGGGCACAGTAGCGTAGATATTGGTTTTGCTCATGCATTACAGGTCGAGGGTGGATTTATGTGCCGAACGTTGGCATTACTGTCGTTTTGCAATTAGTTTCGTCGTTAATCAAGCGTGGCTAATGATTAAGTTAATTGTTAATGTTTATTAGAGAAAATATTATTGATATATATTTATATTTAGTTGGGCGTGCAAGGTTCCTTCCTGTTGGGCTTAATTTTCTAATGAGATCATTTGTTACGAGATTGCATATGAAATCACTGCCTGTCTCCAGTTTGCAAATATCATTATATAAGAAACAACAATAAAATAGATAAAGAAAAAAAATGTAACTAATATAAAAATTACGGAAAATTTACTTGAAATTAGACACTTTTATGTTTCTGCAATCTCGATGCCGGATAATTTTGAAGTTCGTAATTCGAAACGAGTGGAATGCCGCAGGATATTTCTTAACAAACGTCGTAATTGTTGGCTTCATTAGCGATCTGCTTTGCTGACTAAATGATACCACTTCGTGAAACCTCCACCTTCTGTACTGGTTAGGAAATCTACTCAATTAATATATTGTGTATTGCAGCTGGCTTGACGACCTTCGATGATCTAATTGATAATTTATCTTGGAAAAACATATTATGCAACAGATTTCTTCACCACCACATTTCCTGTCGCACGTAGTTTTAAATGTTTAATATAATTTAATCATTAGATTATTTGCCCTTACAACAAAATAAAAAGATTAAATGGTCCGCTTTCAGTGTGTATTAAAAAATAATCATTTATTCTGTGACTAATCAGCCGAAAAGTAAACATTCATTTTGGCATTTAGGATTCATGCAACAATGCAGAATATCACATCTCGACGGATTATCACTGGGCAACATAGAAGTTATTGTCTACAGTTTTTAACTGATTTCAGACAATTTTGATGGTCTGAATCCAAATGTCACGATGGTTTTGCTAGTTCCGCCCAAGTTCTTAAACTATAGCCACATCTTCATTTTTTACGTTTTGATTACAGTTAATGGTATTTTGGTTTTATTGAAGCTAGATATCAGAGACGCTAAGATGCAGTCATGATGGCTAATTACTGTTGAGCCATTCAGAAAGGCATCTCTGATCCGCACAGTTCACCGCCTCCAATACACGGAAGTTTAGGTTCTAAATTTTGCAAAGTGATGACAACATACTGTATACCTTCATACATATATGAAGCTTTATCAGGGTTCAATTTACAGCAACCGATGATGACACTTGCGTAAGGTATTGCATTCTAAAATATATGTTTTAAACTTATTTCGGATAAGTTATAACTAGTTATAACGTATTCGGCAAAAAAAGCTATTGATGTATTGAGTCAGTATACGTATAAATTCGTTTTGATTTCTTGGCACTACTTTATTAACTGTGGTTCGGACAATAAAGTCAATTAGACAACAAGGATTGATCGTAAAAGTGCCATAAACCCGCCCTATGGGCATTGGCGCGAAAGTCATAAAGTCTAAGACGAATTGTCATTAGGTATTTGTAGTCTTTGCCTAATAACGTTCGACAGTACGTTCGTTGGGCATTTACGAGCAATAATGAAGTAATGTTTATAAGAGCCAACCCCTCTTAAATCACAGCAACCAGCAAGCTGTCTATGTGTGTTACCTACATAATTTTTGAACCTAAATCCATCTCTTAAGCCAGTAAGCAGCTTAAAACTACGTATACGAAATCAGTGTGTTAACAAACTAACAATGCACTTATTATTTGAATAAATACGGCATTATGGTAATCTCTACGTCACAAACTGACAACTTCACAAAACGTCTTATGCCACGTACAAAATGTTAGTTCGTAGGTATTAGTTACAGGTGTTTTGCTACAGCGCTTTTCATACTTGGGAGACTTCAACAGTTGAGCAAGCGAGGAGCCCGTTAGTTCACCAACAAAAAAAAACCTTGCCTTACCTTCTCAAGTAAATATTGATTTAATTTGGTGGGTAATAATCGTCCAATGTTTTTATGCATCAGACTACATAATTTACAAATTGAATTAAAAGTGGGCAATTAAGCTGTAGAGATTCGTGCTTATTTAATTATATTAATAGACAGTTGTAATTATACGAAATGATATTGTTCCTATCTACAGCAAATGAAGATGGGTTTAACGTTTGGAAGCGTTTTTATCTCACTAGGTAGCGTAGAAATTAATATAAGGTTGAAGTGGGCAATTAATTTTTGTTTTTGGTCGCTCTCTCTAATTATAACTACCTACTTCTTACAAATAATCGACTCGTAACGTTTTTTTCTACTCATTCGTTTAGTATACGCTAAAAATAGGTTCGTGGATAAAATATTCGGATTGTTTTTGCAATAGGTAAACACCATGGGAACATGTTTTTTATCGGCATTCATCAGTGATTGGCAGGTGAAAATATTAAAAATCGACGAAAATAGTACTATCAATATGCTCATTTGCTGTTTATTTTTTGGCATAAAATTTACGCTTAACCACCAGACTCCGGCATATCACAAGTTTAAAAAAGAAAGTCATGAACTCATTACACTTCGTACATAGATACGTACCTAATAATCAAGTTAAGTTAGTGGCAGTTGGAACACGCAAGCCACGGAATAATTTTATTTTTTGATTATTATTAAATTACTAGGCGAACGTTGGGATATTCAGAAAAAGCGGCACACAATGTTGAGGCTGGTAAATGCAGATGGACGGATCGCGGGGAAAAATCACAAATTGTCTTCTTACAAGAGCCGGAATTACTCAAATTATTCCATCATATGCTTGATGATGCGTGGATTCTAAGTAGTAATTTAATTTTCCTTAGAAGCCATGCACCCGTGCGCTGAATTAACATTTTCTACATTGGCTAAAATTATCCTAGAGATTAAAAACATGCTCATTACATTAATTAGTCTCTCTTAATGGCAAATTTGTTGTGTCAATAATCGCCTCTTCAGCCGCAATTATGTACTCCTAGCGCAGTTGCGAGTGTACATTTCGTAGAAGATTAATTTTTGATGTAATTTCGTGATAAGTACGCACTCGAAAGAAGTAGATTTAGATGCGCACACGTCCGATTTTAATTTCAGCTTGATACAAGTGTTTTCCATAAAATAATTGTTGCACTTCGTACCTTATTTTAACCTCTCCTATTCCAAAATGCCATAAAAAACGTGGATAATGGCAAGCTGTTTAATTTGCATCGTATCCATACAATTAATGTTTGTATTTATTGTGTAAAATAAGAGAAATCCCGACTTGCCTACATATATAATTCCTTTTCTTCTAACGACATAACATTTGTTAATGTCTATTGAAAATAAGTGTTTGTAAAAAGCAGTAAATAAATGTTTGCCTCTGTGTACTTTTTACTTTTATTCAGCAATTAAAATTTATAGAAATGACTTGTTCTATTGCCATTTTCGTCGTAATTGATGAACGGCGTACATACACAGTTAATTAGATATTTTTAATTAATTATTAGTTTCGTTTTGCTTGTTAATTACTGCAAATTGATGTAAAAGTTCAATAGGTACTTAATGCAACTTTTTGATTATTTGTCTTTACAAGTTATTAAACTCTTATTTTGCAAAAAAATATTCCATTATAATAATTGCAATATAATAATTATATCTAATACAATATAATTATAAAATAACAATTATTACGTTTATTTAGACATTTGTAGGTAAGTACATACCTGTGCAAAATATAGTCCTTAAATGTAAGGGTGGGTCAGGGAGGAGAAGATATGGATTTGAAGTGCTCAGTGTTAACTGCATTAGTTTTTCTTTTTCTGAAACAATAAAGATGTGTTAACAATTTGCGAAATAACGATGTTAGACGTCAAAACTACTTTTACTGACGTCTGGTTTTCTCCGCATAAATAGTGGATAAGATAATGGTAATTATCTTGTCGTAAAACGGAACATTATAGGTATTGATAATATTTTGAATACTCACAAAACTTTCTGCGGATACTTCTGCGTGCGTTCTTACGGACTTCGACACCTTTGAATGATAGCCAAGTCAAAGGTTAACAAGATGCGAAAAGAGCCGCAATAATGAGTGCTAACATCTGATACGGCTAACAAAAGATTGATTATTCAATAAGCTTTAAGTATTTTTTTTGTTCGACACCTATAATTGAACGCTGTGTTTATGAGAAGCGGAAGAGCCATACGTGGGCTTGATACAATATCATGTAGAAATCCTTAACAATATGGAGAAATCCTTTTGCAGGCCAGTTTGTGTCGGTACGGTGATCTGATTCCATAGAAAACCGAGCAGTTTGTACATAAACTCTATAAAGGGAGATTAATAATAGCATGCAAGAATACAATGGGACAAAGTGCTCAAATTGAGCGGCCCGATTTGGACCCCGCTTAATGCGTTATTCATTTTTTTTTGTATTCTTCGACCAAAGTCGTGTAAATAAAAACGAGCTAGATATTCAAAATAAATGAGTTTATACCATAATGTAAAGTATTCTGCATCTTAAATATCTATAAATAACTAGCAGGGAAATGTTCGCAATTTATGTATTAATACACCTTACTGATATGACAAACAAGATTAAATATGAATTTGTTATTTTAATTGGCCAACTAGCGAAATTTACGTTTGCATAGCTCTTAATTCATTTACGATCAAACCCCTATTAATTAACATAAATTTTATTTTATTTAGTTTTGTTTATTTCATACACAAATGTTTTCTACTTATGTAACTTATTTAAAGTAACACATAAATTTTAACGATCATGTTTTCACTAATTACAATATTAATCAAGTAAACGGAAACTTTAATTTATAAATTTGGAACAATAGCGCTATATATTTCTTTAAAAATTACGGTTCTATTACATCCTTATGATTACATGTGTATAAGATTTTTAACTTTGATAACGTTAATACGATATATTATGCTTGCACAGCTAATCTACAAAAATGCTTTAAAATTTAAATTTGTACATTTCCTTGATGTATAGTTATGTGTATATGCACTAATGTGATTCTATTTTTATTCAGCCACAAGCACATACATTAAATATTTTTTTCTTGGTAATTGTAACGTTTTCGTGCTAGAAAGGCCTCTCTCTTAATTTATTGAGCTATAATCCAGGCGATTTTTGCTTGTGGTACACGGAACAAAGGACGGGCAAAGTTCATCAAGTCGGAGCTTTGAAAATAAATTCACGAGTTAAACGCTTCCTTGATATATATTCCGAGGGAATAAGCGAATGGTTATTGCACGTGCAATTAATAAAATGCTTAATAAAGGACCGTGGCCGGCGTGAGGCGCAAAGTGATAAATTTCAACGATTTTTCTTCCTGTCGACACTATTTCACACCTTTTGTGGCGACGGTAAAAATGTCAATAAAAGGCGTACATAAATTACTTGTTCTATTTAGCTCCACAAAGGATGAAATAATGATTCCTTGACGGCTCGCCTTTTGGCGTGATAAATGCTTTCATTTATTCATAACAAAAATGCAGGAACATCTAGGAGGTTTGTTGGTTTCCTGTACGCGCAGTCGATAAGTGATGTAAATGTGGCACATTAGTATTGTAGTTTAATGTACTCAAGGATTTGCGTTACATTGGATCGTGCGCCTCCGCCATTTGTGCAAATTTATGGTGGCTAGTGAGCAAAGAATAGAGTCACGAAGAACATGTATGTAAGCCGATGTAGGTATGCAATTTATTGAGAAACTTGAGGTGTTTAGGTTATCTAATTTGAAGTAGTTCTAAAATAACAATAATAATCTCATCAAGGTGCATGTTCTAGGTTGTGTACAGCGTAGTCTAGCCACTTGCGGCACCATTATAAAATTGAAAATGATTCAACGCGAAAGAATGGCGGACGTGCAAAAGGCTTGCAAAAACTGTTAATCCCGTTCTCTGCACGAAGAGTGCGTCCAACGATGTCTGTGATCCATAAAATTTGATGTGCTAAGATTATGCTGGATGATCAAACAGTAAGAAAAGTCTTAGTACAGGATAGAAAATCTATTAGGATGTTTTAATTAAAACGCTTTTACGGTCCATATTTTTACGTCTGTTATTATTTCGATTAAAAATTTAATAGCTCTTTGTTGCGGAAGCGTATTGTTCCACTAAATTACGGTGTGGCAGTAAAAATTACAGGTGTCATATAGTAGGTAGGTTATTAGTAGGTTAATTAAAAATTATAATTATTAGTACTATTTAATAGGGTATGGACTATTGATTTCCTTGTGCGGACATTTTCACTTACAGCTCCTCGATGGCAGATTACATTTGAACAAAAAATTAATTAATACCTACGATAAATACTTGTTTCGGGTTTTCCAGGAATTTCTCTAGCGTTAGCCAAGTTAACTATTTACCATATATGTTTCGAAAAGTAGCACGCACAAACATGGCGTTGTTACTAATTCAAACAGATTTTTCCATTAAATTTACTTTGCATCCATTGTATTGAATGAATCTGAATCAGTTACGGTCGTAATCTATTGTATAGAATTGCCATTTCATTTCCTGCGCGTATTCCTGAAACAGACGCGTTTTGATCTCGATGTGTTGCAAGTATACTAAACACTTCCTGATTTGCTTTTATTAAACACAGATTTTCTCTACGGTTTTATTACTGAAAGCACCGTATCGGACAAACAACTTTAGGCCAATCCGTGGAAGACAATAGATATCCTTGGAATGAAAAGTGGCCGACCAGTTCGGCCCTACTTTGCTCGGCAGTCCTACCATTTGAAAAATAATTATTATAATTTCTCTGAAATAGGTCGTTTCTAATAATTTGTACGTTACCAACAAACCATTGCATTGCGAGATTTAGTAGTAGTTAACAATAATTTTTATTTGATAATTCGAATCAGTTTAGAATCGTGACTTGCTAGAAACGTTAATTTACTTTTTTCTCTCTCGATTCGTTTGATATTAATTTCCGCTGGAAATCTTTTGATTCGTCGATTTAACAGTGAAATTTTTTCTCGCTGTGAATGAAAATTACTCATTAAACTAATAGAATGGGCTTATTATATGCCGTATGTGATGAACTAATTGTAGGTATGTTATTTAATTTGAAAGGGAACATGCACTATCATGATTTTTGAAGACACCGTTATACATGTAGGTAGACGGATACGTATTAACACGCTAGATGATGAAAAAAAATCGCCATAGGTGCTAGTTGCTAAAAATAAATTCAATCCGCATTGATCCGAGAAGAGTAGTAATTATTTTAGTAGTGATTGACATCTGGCTGCCTAGAAAAACGATGGAAGTATTGTAGCAAAGAGGTGGAGATCTGAACGATAAGTTAAGCTTGAAACCTATACGATTGCATTCTCTACAGGTTGTAAGAACGCAGATATGAACATAGAATTATGAAATGGTAAATAAGAAACAGAAACGCGAGTTATAAAGTATCATTTCAACAAGTAGTTCGTGAAAAAGCCATATAAATCTACGTTACGTTAATTGTTAACGAGTAATATAAAACTAAGCATATTCGAAGTAATGTGTATGTATCAGACCTGGTATGTATACAGAGGCTATTCTAAAGATCACGTTTTTCTGAACAATAACAAAGTACCTGAGAAACACGACCACAACTTGGCTGTAAATGACCTTGCATGCAAATCTACTGCAGATAATATCATTATGTATTGCAGTACTTTAGTTTTAACTCCAATATTCGTTCTGTAATTGATTTCCTATTGAAATATCAGTCGATATTACGACAGCCTGACCACTAAGGTCCCATTATGCCGCCACCATTGTTTCTACGCGTAATATTGAACTTGTCACTTACATCACTATTAAGCAAGGCTTTAACCTACTTACTACAAATTTTCTGAATCAGTTTATACTTCTCTTTATCGATTAATTTATTTCTTGTATTTGCAGGAAATTATTAGATAGGTCGCTAATTTGCATATCAATACTTAACACTTGACCTAAAACTCGCATTAATCCTTCTGTTGACACTTATCTGATTAGGTATTTCTGCTCAATTTCACTTATTCCACCGGTTTCATAATGCATTCGTTAAGAGCCCGCGATACCCACGTTTGATTTACATCTCCACAGTGGCAGGATTGCAGATAAAATTAGATCGAAGAGTAATTTACGCAATCTGCAGATATTCCTTAATGTTACTTCCAATAATAATATAAATTAGCGATTGCACCAAGCAAGCAGCATTAACTAATGTTGTCAATTAGCAACTGCAGCTATTGATTAAAACTGTATTGAATATGCATATAAGAAGTCAAGATTAATGTGAAGATTATTAAATTAGTACAAGTCTCATCATTATAATAATACAAATAATAATAATAATAAAGTAATAATAATAATAAACTAATAATAATAATAATAAAAAACTGATAATAATAATAAACTAATAATAATAATAATAAACTAATAATAATAATAATAAACTAATAATAATAATAATAATAAAGTAACAATAATAATAATCTAATAATAATAATTAGTACACAAATAATTTACCTAGTACTTCTTCTACCCTACAAGCAAGACTAAAGTAATAATTTTTTTTAAAGACATGAACATGAAATCTTGCACTTATCTTGTGAGCAATACAAAACAACTTTTAAAAAATGCACGAAAGCTGAGATACCTGGTGATATATCGCTGAAAGTATTTATTTTAGAAATGAATGAATTTAACAAGCCCCGGTGACAGCGTGGAGATAAAATACTGCGGCAGCTAACGCCGACAAACGTGTTTCAAAAAAGGAATAAAAGGTCAAAGACACAAAAAAATTGCACCATATAGAGGACTATAAGGCAATCAATAAATAATAGTTTTTATGCGGTTGTACGTACTAGGAACATTCGCCATCAAGCCTAGACAGAAAAATACATACATCAAATGTCGACTGCTGCGTTTTTATATTGGCACCAGAAGTTTAACTTTTATTGATGGATCGGAATTCTTTGAATTTATTGGTTAATTTTAGGGGCCCATCTTGGCAATCAACAAATTTTAATGGTCTTCAGGTGATCAGTTTGGACCCAATCGTAAATCAATGAGACGACGAATAAAAAGTTTACGGCACTTAGTCCTCGAATGCTGTTGAAGCAATTAAGCATTGTTACCAATTTTATTACATGTAAATTAGAAGTAATGAGTCGCTACTTGACCATAAATCTTCCAAGCTTAAATCTGGAAACTAACCGTGAACTGAGTACTGTATGTACACAAGTCAATATTATTTTACGTGCTAGAGGTGCAAATTAGCCCATTCTTGATAATTTAACTAGCCAGAACAAACAACGAAGAGAAATGAACGTGGAAAACAATATCTATGTATGGTGTTGATATGTTGAAGGTATGAGGATTGCTAATAAGACCACAACTAATCAAGTATGAAGAGCCGTCAGAAAAAGTAATCTACTAATTCTCCTCTGTATGGTGAAGAAATTGGCGGTTTGAGCAACTAGGTAATATTTATAATTATTTACGTACGCATATTATCGTCTTCAATTACGTTGACCTATATTGTTCCATAAAAACAAAGCAAACCTTTGTCGGTTTTTGCCGCCGCGCACATGACGGACTTCAATTAACATAGAAATTCCTTCCTGTTGAATTAGTGGAGAATAAAAAGCTTAGCAGAAAGTTCTTTCGTTTATTAACATTGTGATGACTTGCCTATGTTAGCAAACTACAACTTATTACATGGATAATTACTTCGATTTTGTTGCCTCTGTCGTGTTATTTTTGTTGCCTCTGTCGTGCTATTTTTGTTGATCTGTCGTGCTATTTTTGTTGCCTCTGTCGTGCTATTTTTGTTACCTCTGTCGTGTTATTTTTGTTACCTCAGTCGTGTTATTTTTGTTACCTCTGTCGTGTTATTTTTGTTACCTCTGTCGTGTTATTTGTTGCCTCCATCATGTTATTTTTGTTATATCCATCGTGTTATTTTTGTTGCTTAAGATGCGAAGTGAAAACAGAAGGAAATGCCGAAAACAGTTTTTTAAACGGTAGTAATGAATATTCGTTAAAATGATCAGTTTTGGTATCGGTCACTTTTTATTTTAGTTTATTTATTTTTGTTTAAATTTTCTTGATAATATCGCACATGTGTAATTTTAACCGAGAGTTGATTCAGAAATTTCCATTTTCAATCGTCATAAAGCTTTCACTTCTTCGTTTGTAGCGGACTTTTCAAATCAATTTGTCCGATATCCCGCAAAACACTGAAACTGGTTGTTGTTGCAGGTGGGCAGTGATTATTATTGGCTCTAATAAATGAAAATTGTGTTTAGTGCTATAAATCAAAAATCGAAAAAATTAATATAGTTGCTTGTTGCGACAGCGCTCTATCGTCAATCATTTTACAAGAACTTGCAGAGTTGCGCACGATCTTGTTTCATTCATTGTTTGTTGTATAAGTATATAGGTCGTCATATAGCTTATTTATTGAACCGCTTTGCTATTTACTTCACATCGCAATCAGCGTTCATTATCAGAATCCGATTTATTCTACGAGGAATAAAACGAGGAAATAGCCATAAGCGGATAGATGGAGTTAAATAAAACTTAGGATTCGTTCTTTTCAGATTCGTGTGAAAATTTGTGCAATCAATTGTGAGAAGTTCTGGATTTTACTGCGCTTTGACACGCATGGTTTATGCAGTTTCGTAGCTTGGGGCGAACTGCTAATAACTATATTCAGGCGAGGAAATTGTTGGCGTTCGTTTATATCAATACATTTCAATCTATTGTCTCAGTCATGAAGGTAAAAGCGAAATAAATCAGATTTCCATGTCTAATCCTATTTAATCTGTTTCGAATTATAACGTACAAGATCGACATATTCGGAACAACAACAAAGGAGTCACAATAAACAATCGAACAAGACGTGAAGACAATCGGACTGACTGAAAGCGCATGCTCCATTTCAGTGTGGGTGGGCATGATCCCTCCGCTCTGCGGCTTTTTTTGCCGATTCACATTAACGTTTGATTTCTCACAACTGACCCCGTTCGAGAACGAGAGTTTTGCAACGTCTAAGACATTAGACTTGCCTGCTGGCATCGTACATTATGTTGGCACACTACATTGACTTCACGGAATGTCGGCAGTGGTGGCGAAAAAGAAATTTCGCCGCAGCACTTCGAGAGAAACACCTTGATTTTGATGATTTATAATTGCGATCGATTTAACGATTTACTGTTGCGTATTCTCGAGGTAACCGAACTTGCCATTTTTCATAATAACGACTGTAATCATTTTGTCAATTTTAATATCCCCGGCTTTAGAGTTAGCAAAACTAATATGGAAATTTCAAAAGAAAATAGTGTGTGAAAAGCTAAGTAGAAAAAAAGGTAGACGTTCTTTTATTTAGATATTCTTTTAGGTAGACATTCATTTAGGTAGACATTCATTTAGGTAGACATTCATTTAGGTAGACATTCATTTAGGTAGACATTCTTTTAGGTAGACATTCCTTTAGGTATACATTTTGTCAGATAGACATTGTATATTCATCGAGTTGTTGAGGTAGAAGTTTTGAGAAAATCCGTTTATGTGGGGTAAGTTTCACTTTCTTACAATAAAATAACATAGTTTACGTGAATTTCTTCTGACCCGGATCTATTCACGTAACAAAAGGATTCGACGACACGTCTGTGGTCGTCGGCGCTACAAAAAGTGACGCGCTTTCTCCTCCAAGGTGATACATATATTTTCATATAATGGCATAACTGTTCTAATAATCTAATAATAAGTTTTCGGCTGCTCGCACAGACAATTAGATGTAAGATTGTGGTTGGCTGGTATTTCGGAGCGTGTGAAATATGTTCGCACAGACATGGTAGCGAACTAAATCGTTTGTGTTTCACAACTTTGCCTACCTTAATTGCATTTAACGATGAATAGACATTAATCAAGGCAGGTGCCTCCAACTTAAGTAACTATAATTTTTATAAATTATTTGAAACTTTTTCTCTAGCGCCATTAACTAATTAGACGGCTATTAGGATTATTATATAAATTAGGATAACAAAATGGTCTGCTCAGGACCAATTAAAAATTAAAAAAAAAATGTATTTCAAAACGAAATCACTGTGTGAATTCAGTTTTGTTTGAGGCTTAAGGTTTCAAAATCAAGAAGAAACGACCAATTAAAATTGCACACCTACAAAAACATCGTTTAATCAAGATTGCAACTTAATATATTCAATCACGCGCCGGCAATAAAGTCAATTTATGGCAATATTAAAATATGAAACGTATATTGTCCCACTAACAGATTTTGCCACGGCCCAAGGCGAGAATAATTCCACTACCGGATAGTGTATCCAAGAATTCAGGAATGTCTGAAGGCGCCAAAAACTCAAGCTGCCCATTTGCATGCATAATCGGTAAATATTAGCTTTGTTATTGCGCGAATTAAAATATTTTGTTGATAAATCTAATATTTTAAGTCCCACTGCCTCGCTATTGTCATCAGCAATTAGGTACAAATTTACGAGAGAATTTTCCTTGTCGCCTTCGGAAAAAATGCCGATAAAAAACTAATGGGATGAAGTGACACTAATTTGTTCGCGAACTCGACTATATTGCACAAAATAAGCACATTATCTCGTGGTTAACATTATGATAGATAGTTAAATTAACTAACGATGCCTTTTATTGCCTAACTAAGGGGTTCGTATATCTTAGGTGCGGTTATCAGCACATATTTTAACGAAATGAAATTAATTAAAAAGAATTATCAATTAGGTAAGTTTTTCTAACAAATTTTCATTTATTCCATGCACTATGTCTTCGCAGCACTACTTTATTAATAACCGTGATTAGTGAGATCCTTATCGTCAGCACGTACCGAAAAAATAATCGGCTTCCACATCCTTAACAAAGCAACGTGTGTAGCAAGCCAAATTAAAACATTAACTTTGCAGTGCAATCTCAAATTAATCTTAAAGCTCAACAACTCCGTTATAGATTATCTATTTGCCTCTATATTTCATCAAGTGGTCTTTAATTATTTAGCTGATATAACAATGTGATTAGAGAGGAAAGTGTGCTGAATTGGTTTGCAGCTGAAATCGTCCGATATATATCAGCGATACAAGATAGCAACTTTTGCTTGCGGCCATTAAATGAAGATTTTATTATGTCTCTCTCAAAGTTGTGCCTTAATTTCTACTCCAGTGAATTGTTACAAAATTTTAAAAATCATGCCTTAGTACCAGAAAACTTTGCCCAAGATACCATAGACCTGTACGATAAAGGACCACTAAAACAATTAATATTACAGACAGACTCATGCTCCTAATAACAATATAATAAAGTAGCAGTTCTATCCATTGAGAAATCGTAATTGATATTAGCATTTTTAATTAATGTTATAGCTTTTTATTTCTAATATAACTGCACGTGTTAAATGCTTCTACTTTTTTTGACGCAAACCTGTTTTACGAGCACTCCGAAATTTTTATGCTGATGTACCTTAAATATTTATTTGGTGCTATAAATAAATATGATCTTCATTATTAATACATCAAAAAAAGACCCGGATTATAAATATTCAAAACCGTTAGTCCATCTGTCTGCATTTGCATAAAATGTGGTTTTCTGTACCGAGGAATTTGGTGCACCCAAATCTATCCGAGGCAACTCGGCCGAAGAGCAATTGATTACTTTTAATTAAATGATGGATCATCCTCGGCCGTTTATGAAACCTAGCTGTCTCGCCGGAGCCTTACTAAAAAAACGTTTTCTAATCCTCTGCCATATTTTATAGAGGAAATTTGCTTTTAGGCGATCCCAAATTTGTGGGACGCTCTTCTTAATTGGCAGTAGGTATGCATATTAATCTAATAACTATCAGTTTAGGCCACGAACGAAAATTGCACTTACAATTTTAAGAGATCATCTATATTAATAAAATCCAAATC
>JAWQRP010000286.1:0-32662 GCA_033557875.1 Quadriops clusia
AAAAATATGTACTTTTACAAAACCGATATGACATTTTATATTCAATTGTAACTTTACACTTTTCTGTAAGTTTACATAATATTTTACAGTTCACATTACTGTAAATTTACCCCTATTTTTTACAGTGTATAATAAATTTCGATGGCTTCCTGGAAAGAAGCAGAGTAAATATAGAACAACAAATCATTTTAAAAACATTTATTTTATGTACACGCTTGCTTTAATTACCCTTACATTAAAATAGTTCGTCTGATAAATGTGACCTGGTGCTAAACTTAATTACAAGAATCTCAATCCCCTGTAACAGCTGCAAATTTCAAATTGTCTAAGTTTCCACCAGAAGTCGTTGTACGAGCAGCATATGTAAGCGACAGTTTGAAGAAGATAGTCTCAGTTTAGTTTAGAAAATTAGTCCGAGTTCAACCAATTTATTTAAGAAAATCTATGAAAACTTTGCAATATAAAAGCTCGTTCACAGATCAAAATAATAATTAAAGTACTCCATCAACAAGACGTATTAATAATAATATGGTTTTATAGTCCCAAATAAAATTATTATCTATAATATTGTGATTATTGCCATTAATATTAACGTTGGTAGCAGTAGAAATCAGATTAGTGCGGCATTCCTGTCATTCAAGTAGACAATAATAAAACCATAAAATCGTTGGTTAACGACGTATAAAATATCCATAAAACACACAACGTTAATTGATCTGGGCAAACTGCTACGTAATCGATTTCAAACGATTATCAAGCCGTAACACTTTTCGTAGCCCGGTAATTTTGAAGAAATCTGGAAAAAGGTACATATTTATAAATAGAAATGCTGTAGGGATTTAAATAAACCATAACTTATGCACATATTTACGTACAATAAGGAAGTTCATTTAAAGTCGGCACATGCAAAGTATATATATTTTCTATTCATATTTTTTCGAATTAGAAAATAGCTAATCAAGACATATAGACTCTGCACTTTACAGCGATATCCGCGAAGCATTTAAGGCAAAAGTCATACATTTGCGCGTGCATAAGAAGAATTAAAATGCACATTTAATTATTTTCGAAAACCAGTTTTGCTTTGCGGTCATTTGCGAATTCCATTAAGTGGCGATTTAATTCAATGTGAATAACCGGCTATCATACCATTTGTATACATGCGAGGTCCCCATTTTTCTAGCCTTCAAGAGGCGGTAGACTCCTTCCTTTTCCATATACAATCATATTAGTTATTATCAAGAGCCTTAAAGTCAAGTATCTCAGATTTCATGCTTGTTTTTATCGTAACGCAAAATTATACCTATACTAGTATAAAAAAATAGATGTATGAAATGAACTCATGCTATAAATACTTTTTTTATTCCTTGACCTCTTGATACATTTATTTTAATTCTTTTGAGCTTAAAAATTTTTTTATAAAATAAAAATTGTTCAAGCCAAAAAGACTATAAATAAATCTTTAGACCACGTCTATATGTTTTTAATGACGATATACCTTAGTTATTAAGGCTTAGTGCAATCTTGGTGTTTCTTAGGAGGGCGTTTCGCCGACGAAACCAAACACTCGCCATAAAGGGCGCCAAAAGCTTATCCTATCCCATTAAACAGAAATTAATCCTCGATAAATAAGCATAAGCACGTCGCAGACGTTATAACGACAAATTTAGTGGGCCATTAACGGAGTCCTTGCGTTATTTGCGTACGTTCCATAAGACCGTCCTGCGGATAATTATATACAAACAATAACAAATTTAGCAAATAATACCAGGGTACGCATATAAATGTGCAGTAATGCGTCTCGCGAAGAGATGCTTATGAATAAATTTTAACAGAGACTAATTGCTACTTGTTGTGTGTTTAGCTAGTGCGAAGCATATTAGGCGGAAATTCAGTTGCAATACATATTCATACTATTCCTTTGTGTATTGTACGGCGAAAGGGCGCTCTCTTCGCGAATTAGTTCCGTGTTTTATAAATTAAATGGAATTACAAGAACGAAGCTCTCCCGAGAGACTCGGCCGGGAGAACTAAGAAAGTGCTTTTAATCTATTTATTCCACGGCGGAGCTGGGCTGCAACTGTGACCTTTTAGCCGTATTACACCTCGTTGTGTTGAACATTTCGGATGAAACCTAATATAAAAATATGGTGAATGTGTGGAAAGTGGAGGCGATGTTATCGTGAGCTTTCCCGGTTCAAACGAAAATTTATGTGGAAGGTAGGAAGGAATTCGTGGGGATGGCTAATAATGAAAGAAAAAGAAAACAAACCGGGGGAGCGTTTGCTTTTGTTGAAAAATGTTGTTTATTCGAACTCATTTTGGCAAAGAAGTTTAATTATGAAAATATTGCGCAGAGTGCGAAAAAATATAAAATTGTCCGGGAAAAAGCTCTGCACCGCGGATTGAAACGGTTGCACCGTCCAATTTATGCTGCATGCATAATAACGCACTTAGACTGTGAATCCATCGCAAATTTCCCGATGCATTAAAAAGGCGCTTCACATTCTATGCACCGGGGGTTGTTCCCCGTCAAAGGCTCACCTACTTTAATTAAGAAGTTGCCCAAGCCGTACAGACGGTGCTAAAACTTCAAAAACGTCTCGAGCTGAACGAAAAGTGCAGTTCCTAAACTTTGGGGCGGTCTTCTTTTTTAACTTAATTTAACTTAAATTATAGTGACATAGAAGAAATTATGATGTGTGGGTGAAAGCGATTACAATTGCTTTACAGGCGCACAATTGGTGGGGGAGCATTTTGAATTCCCAGGCGGTTAGGGCACGTAACAAATGAACAAATCAAAGTGAATTAATAATATGATTCGAAAGTATTTTACGTCCCCGTTTCCCGCAAGACTCAAAACAAGAAGATCAAAATTCAAATGGTATAAATTCATGCATTTCAAAGCATGCAGATTCCTCACACTCTCCCCATCTACATTATTTTGCATCTTTTAACATTCGTATGCAAGATAGAGTTTATTTCCCAACAGTCCAGTTCAACTCTTGAACCGAATTTTGCAACTGAATTATATTCCCTGCAGATAAAAGGGTATTTCTAAGCAGCAGGGGCGTTACAATTTTACATTTGGGTGTTTGATTTTCCCACGCTGAGAATAAGAGCATTTTAAATAATAATATTGTTAATAATAACAAAATATAAATGTTTAATTCAGATATTTATCATTCTCCAGGAGATTACAGTGAGTCGCAATTTTGGTGTTTTTTTTGTCACGAAAGTTAAAGCTCGGCTTAGGGCATTATTGATTTTATTGTGATGCGTCCCATGAACTTACATCTAGCGGTCACGCCGAGGAACTACCAACCGCAGATTAGACAATCCCCAATTTACAGTGACGTAGATAAATATTTTGAACTCAGGGCTCTTCCACAAATATTTGAATTATACAATCTATTTTGAATATCGCGTATATTTTCACAATAATAATGTAAACGGGTGAGTAATCAAATATTTACGTTCGGGAATGCAAGAAGTATTTTTTCACGGTAAATATTTAACCTCTTCCCGTTTGTAGTTTCCACATTAGTGACGCAACGTTTATTGATTCCTCTCCATTTACATCGAGATGTGGAGCTTGAGTTGCCAATTTTCGCGGCTTATGGGCTATATTCTTAATACACCAATAAATCTTTTTAATGACGTATGAAGTGAAAATTTGCCTTTTTTAATTTTATACCCTAACTAAAACCGTTTTTAAGAATATCATACACTAGACTAGTTGTGATTATTTATGATATACTTTCGCAACGTTCCTGCATAATATTACATTTTGACTGATATTGTTAATTAACGCGATGAAAAATTCTGAACGCACAATAAAATGTATTATGAAAGAGTTTGGTTAGGAATTTTTTCTATCAGGCCAAAGTTAAATGAGCTATACTTTATTTAAACGAAAGAGGAGGGAAATTTTAAATCAGGTCGAAACGAACTCGCTGTAATTTCGTCGGGGCCCGTTTTCATTAATAAGCACGCCTATGCAGAGTCGACCTTGCAGGGACGAGATGAAAGCAACACAGACAGGTTAGGTTAAAGATAAGAAGAAGGGGGCCCGATCTTAATAAAAGCGGATGGGACGCCGCGCCTCGGCCGATATGCAAACTACACACCGGCTGCGAAAAATGGCTGTAACCAATTTCAAGTTGGAGGCGGCGATAGGCTGATGGTTTAATTTTCGGCAGATATAAAATGTGCATATTTTACCCACTTATGGTCGCCATGCTGGCTGAATGCACTGTGCTGCCTTTATTAAAAATGCTATCTGCGATCCTAGATTATGCCCTTCCTGCTACGTTGTTTATATTTTCATGTGGAGTTTCTTTATCTATGTAAATCGGGAACAAGGATATATATTTAGTACACATCTATCTACATTTTGCCAAAAAGAAACTACGCACATAAGGAAACTAGAAAATTTTTGTATTCTTTTCGTTTTAGGTTCCTACTTGATGCCATTAAAAAACATGATTGCAGAAGGATTAAATTTCCAAAGGGTTATTGACTATATTTCAGCGGCAATATTAAAAAGAATGGACTGGATTTCGAATACGTTATAAAGTGACATGGAAAGGTAGGTGTTCGACATAAAAATTAATTAATTTAAAATTTATTATGAATATTATTTGATTGTACAAAAGACTTGTCATTTTGAGTGCTTAACTGTAAAAGAGAAACCATTTTGTAGTTACACCCACACCAAAAGATCCTTACCATTAAAACTTTAAACAGATGGAATACAGGCGATTGTGTTAATAGGATTATTTAAATATTTCTCATAGTCATTTCTTATACACCTTCGTAAATTTATTGTTTGCATTAATTAACTGTCCACTTCAATACAAATAAAACCAAAATTACAAAGCATTCGGTAGCATTTCAAACTTTAAATACTAAATTACAGCTGCAGATGTCTCAATAGATAATAAAAATTCCATAATTCTTATCTCCGTCAAAATCTATCTTAATAGCAAAACTATGAGCGCATTTAAAATTTTTCCACCTTTATGGCTTTTGTTAAAACCATCGATAAATCTAAAGCGCCAATAAAATTGCCATATAAAAATTGAACCCCATTAACCTTTCCTTTAACGGCACGAACAAGCAATATTAGATTTATTAATTATACCTTCACCATTATTATACAATTAACCTTAATTTAATTAATTGTTTATTCATTTTATCACTGTATACAGGGTGTTTACAAACAACTTATACATGTAGTGTAGTCTTATACTATAAGATAATTTAATTGCACAATTGCACTTTTGGCACGTCTACTTTATCTTCGTATAAGCATTCGGCTCCCCTCTGCATTAGAAATCAAATATGTAAGTTGAGTCGCCTGTTCGCGATTCTTAATAATACCCATCATAATACCGAGTTCGCATCACGTACGGTATTTGGGAGCAATCGGCATTTTCCAATACACATTTCCACTGAATTGCAATCGTGACCAGAAGTCCTGGATATAAAGGCAAAATTTTTGCGCACTCAACACATTGATCCAATGACATCATATTTATGTCCCCCACGTGAAATATTTACCTGCAACAACAATAATAAAATTATTTCCTAAAAACCCCATTAACATTATGTTAGTTTATAAAAGAGTCTTATATAGGCGCATTGCCTCGTGAAATTAGGCGCTGATTTCGTTTTATGATTTATTTATATACGTCTACGTGCATCTTCAAACAAAACCGCAACGGGCGATTATTGGTAATATAACATGACAAAATCATGAGTTTCAGAAGGACCCCACCTGTTGTTTTATTGGGATTTAGATGCATGGTGTCATAGGGAAACACTAATTAAAAATCAACATTTTATTGACTCTTTTACGACTACTTAAGACCTAGCGTATATATATTTTTATTGCCACTAATAAATTTTCCCTGTAATCTAAGAGAACTACTGTCTTTTATGTCGTACAAATCGTTCCTAGCTCTATGATAGGCGGTAGTTCAAGTCGACTTTTTGTCAAAAAAAATGTGTACGAATATTGTACCTAAAATTAAAATATAAGTATAAATTATGTTCGTTTCAAAATATACTCATAAAATAAGCACAATAGTAGCCAATGTCTTAGAACTTTAGTCGTTAATGCTTATGCAGAAAGTTTGTCCATTCTCCCCTTTCTTGTGGAACCAAATAAGGTGTTTATTCTGTCTGTCCGAATCTCGCCTGAGGTATAAATTTGCAGGGACCGCAGAAATCTGCAGCAGCCTCCCAAGTAATGTCACTTGTTTTCGTAAATAAAACACAACATAAAGTGCAATGATTATTTCAGGAGGGTGAAGGTATGTGAAGACATTCGTAACAAATAAATACCATGGGAATTCCTGGAAAGCTAAAGTTACTTCCAAGACGGAGACCCTGCACACGTTATTTAATCCCAAACCAATCTTTTATCCGACACACGCTTTCACACTTACGCGGAGATCTTTGCTCTAAATTCGTGTCTGAATAAGGAAATATTATGGGCGTGAGCGAAACTTTCATTCAGGTGGAATATAAAAGCTCATTTTATCAACAAAATTCGATAGGCATGTTCCCAAAAAATATCACGTTACTATTTTAGTTTCTCAGAACACATTACCCCAAACTATATTCCTGCATCAGTTGCCATCAGATAACAAAGAGTCTTTAATTAAAGTACTTAATATTGTGAGGGCATAGCATCAGAGCATCGCCGTGCCGGAGCAGAAAGATACTTTTGAAAATTGGCTCCTCCGACTTTCATTCCGAACATTCAAAGCAGGGTTGAAATTGGTCGGTGCATTTTGGAGGCGAGTGTATTCCGAACCATAGCATTACCTTTAGTATAACGGTCACGTACCGTAATATTATCCATTTCACATAGCACCGGGATAAACTTGACACCCTCTTGGTGTTTTTCAGACGCTAGTTCGGTTCATTCATTTGCATGAGCTTTTATTAGGCAGAGAGCCGCTAAGCTTTAGCCCGAATAAGCTGGTTTAGCGGAATTTAGAAGCATCTCGCGGCATCCATTACACGTTATCAGTGTAATTCAGGGGATACTCGGTGATAGTTGTTCGCTAAATGTTTCCGGTAACAAGGGTGTCTGCGCTGCAAAAAGTAATTTCGCCAACGGGGCCCAGATAATAACGGATAATTTAAAAAAAGAAGTTTTTCTGAAGCGATGCCTCCATTCGTGCGCTATATTATTATTATAATTAATAGAGCTTCTTTCCGCCGTAAGAAAACATTTCTCTGGGATGTAGTTCAGGAGCACTTTGCTTTTTATTGATAAAACTTTCCGTACTTTTGCATAAGAAGGGGTGGGCCGGCATTGTTCCGGACGGAAAGGACTGACAATGGAGAATTAATCGCCTCTTTATGCCACGAACTTAATGCAGTTTGGGTGATAATTTTGGAGGTTTTATTTCCCCTTATTGTTATGAACATTGATTGTTTCGGGGCAATATCGATAAAGCCTGGAGGAAATGAATGCGGTAACTTTTTGCGAACATTCTTTTATAGGGGTGATTCAATACCCCGTTATTCTTTTACAGCCCTTTCATTTTATTAACCCTTACTTAACTTTATTTATTTCACATTTTTCGTGCATTATTTATAGACGTGTAACCAGTTTTCGATCATTACAATTTCCAACTTTATTCAAAAAATTACATTTTTAATTATAGACTGTACACAGCAAGCTTCCCAGCCCAAAGTTAATTAGCTCAAGTAAAAAATAAGCATATTAAACCCAACCGCAGCACGATTACGAATGCAAAACATTGTTTTAGCAATGGAGAAGAAAATAAAAGTTTTAACTGTTCCCTCCCCCAGTAATTCCGAGCGTACATGTTCGAAACCACAGGCCAATCGATACGCGGACATGGTGGAGTGTAAGAAAGGAGAGAGCGGCTAAAAACTTGAAATTGACTTTATCAGCACAAAATTTCAACCCTTCTTAGTTTTTAATTAACTACGAATGCGTGTTCCTCAAATAACTTTAATTAATAAAGTACAAGGGTTGGTTTGTTCAAATATACGTCCCACGCTATCGTCCCCCATCAAATTTGTTAAACGCGCGAGTTTGTCGCTAAAAAGTAAATGCAATCACAATTTCAATTAAAGAGTACAAATACCTTGAAAAATTAACTTCTCAAAGCAAATATTTAACAATAAACAATCAAAATTTAGGAGTATACGTAACGTTGTACTAAATTCGTTTCAGAAACAAATTTTGTTCATCCGATAGAAGTAATTTCTAATGACAGTATTAATTACAATAAATTCCGAAAGTTATATGTAAATGAGCAAAGTTAAATTTGTAATGACCACCACGTAGTAAAAACATGTTTATCGACTTCCCAGTTATGCTTAATATCTTAAGATAAAGAAAATAATCTCTACAAAGAAAAATAACATCTAAAAAGAAAAATAATCTCGAAATGAGAGAAAATAAACTTAAAAAAACGCATATCTAAAATAATAATTTTACTGCAACGCAAATGGCGAAAAAGGAAGAAAAATCTGAACAGCCAATGCAATTTTATCATAAAGGTAGATACAAGAGCCATTTAATAGAGCCATTCCTTTTAAATTTAATATGCCGACGAACATTACGGCGTATACCAATGTTTTAACCTCAACTTATGTGAATGGCCCAACATACTCCGTGCATTTTTAATATCTTATAGGGGCATATAATATGGATTTTATGGTGGCACAATACAAGTTAACTTGTATATGGGTAGATTATTGTAAGGTACAATGTGGTCCATTGTGTAAACTGCGTGATTTAAGTAAGATGCTAATTTATGGACGGAGAACTCGTTGTTCCGTACTAAGTATAAATTAATTAAATGCCAAGAGGAGGAGGTACATACCTGAAAGGCCGGTACGAAATTTATCCTCGGAATTTATTGCTTCTGCAAGTTATGTTTTTTCTTATTTCCAGTCGTGCAGCTTTATAGCGTTTATAGGTTTACTAACGGCCAATTTAAACTTTAAATTTAATTGTAATGACCTATCCCACCAGTGCAGTTAACTTTACATTACATGTAATCTTTTTTTTGCACAGTTTATATTATGACTAATTAGAATAATTCTTATTCGTTTGCTTAGTACAAATACACTCCGGTGTTGCATTTGTTGGTGATATTTACTTTTACAGTTTGCTTTCATCAAGAAAAATATCATTTTCATATGTAGGTGAAAATGTAAAACCAGACATGTGAAGGACCATGACATTATGATACATTAGTAAACATTGCGGCATTCTGGCCAAATCAAACGAACAATGGGCAATAAATACCAATACATATAGTGCATGAACAGGAAAATTTAAACCTACCCTGTAATGTCCTGACACAGCAAACCTATCACGAAGGTGTATCAAAATTCGATATCACGTTATTATGTACAGATGGCACATCCATGTAACGGCAAAATTGGCGAATCCAATAACCATAAATTTATCTATTTAATGTGTGCATTCTGCAGAATGTAGGTTTTGCGTCGATTACGTTGCATAGCGAAGTACATTGCCGGTCGTTTATAAACGTGCATACGAGATAGCGCAGCGCATTCTCGTGATACGGCGTAGAACTAGTTTCCCATCTACATACACATACACTTCTACATAGTAAACCCCGTCCCAGAGTTATCCAAACTTTTTTAAATAAATTGAAATATTTCGCTTAACTTTTGCATTCAAATGTGTTTTGTTGTTCCTAGTTGGAACTTGACTAAAGGAACTCAATTTCGGAGAAGCACTTCTATAAATGCACTTTACATTTAACAAACGTGTCTAGGAAAACTTTCCGATGTTTGATTCTGGTCCATTGATAAATTGAACGATAACGCTCGAGAGCTTTGGTTTTATTTGAATTCTAATGCTATTACGGACCTGCTTTTTTAAATGCACTGCTTAAAGAATTAATTATTCATGCGCGAGATGATGATTACCAATTTCCTCGATCGTTTTATTATTGGATTTATTGTTCTATTAGCAATTAACTCTAGTAATTAGTATTCATGATGATGTGTAACTTCTTATAAGTATTCTTCTTTAGAAGCTTACAAAATGATGACTGGATAATGTACTTCATACATGCTTATGAATATTAATAGTTTTATTTGCGCGGATGCAATATTTTTTGTAGTTTCATAGTTTTGTTAATGTTTAGTAATGTATGATCGAACTAGTTGAGAACTTCTGGTTTGCTGTAGAAAGACGTATCTACCATAAAATATAATAAAGTGCATAATTTCATGTGCAATATATAACGCTGTACCTACATATGCCATGCAAAGAGATAGCAACGATTTTCTGTAAAATTTACATATTTAATCGTGGTCGTAGTTTGCAGGTTGTAATTCAGAATGAATCGGAATTTTATGTTCATAACCGTCAAAGTTATAATAATAGTAATAATTTCGTGCCCGATAAAACTCAACTTAATCTAATATCAAACTGATATTCCGCTTTGTTACGGATTGAATACATGAATGTTAATTGTTTCATCATTCAGCCTATTGCGTAGTTATGCATATGAAGACGGTGAATAGTGGTAATGCTAATTATACGCGATCGTGTTTATGAATTAAAAATCTCTTTAAAAATTCATAATCAGTATGTGATTAGCGCTTTTTTACATATTTACTTACGATTCTGCTACATAAAAACTCTTGATTAGTTTAGTGCTATTTTATTGATACTTTTACGTGTTTAAGTGTCAATTTGTTAGGTTGAATAAGTACTTGCGGTAATTTCAAATATTAGTTTGGATGCGTGACGGCCTTAAAAATAAAAATAAAATACATTACCACTGTTTAAGGAATCTGTATTCATTCAGTTAACACTTTGTATGGGTGTAAGTAATTCTTAAAATTTTAAATATGCTTTGTACAGCAGGACAATGTTTACATTAGATTAACAAAATGGCCTTTATCAACGTGAATTTTAAGAAGCATTTCACCACTTTCACCAGAATCTACGTCGTTTTCTATTCGGGAGCGAATGATAGTACGATAATAGCTTATCTTAGAACGTGACCAAACACATTGTGCAGGAATACACGTTTTGTATATTCTAGAAGGTCTGCACGGAGTATAGCGGAAAGTTGGGCCGTAGTCTATCGGCAGCCGCCATTCAGGGAGTCGATGCCGTCGGTGGGGTAAGTTCAAATATTTGATAGCAAAATGACCAGACGCGATGAATTTTTGGAACGGCATTCCTTTCTCCTTTGTTCGGAATATTCGTGCGAGGGAATTTTTCGTTTAAAATATCTTTTATATATGTAGAAATTTACATAAAAGGATAAAAGAGTAATATGTATGCTCGGTGTTTTTGTCTGCCGCTGGTGCGCCGTGTTCCAGCCCCCCATTTCTGCTGCAACGGGCCTATTCTAATCAAATTCTCTTTCTCCGTGAAGCTGTATAATTTAGCTGTTAATTGCGTTTGTTTTGGGCAAGAGCGGCCTGCCTCTTGCTAATTCTGTTAATCTACGGTTTATTTTACAAAGGGCGCATCTGTAATTAAGTTCTACTGCGTGAGTTCAAGCAAATATTGTGCCTGCAAGAATTGGCCGCGCGCCTCCGCCAATTGTGCGGGTATAGGGAATTTGCATGTATGTTGAAGATACGTATTCAAGAACACCATATTAAAATGGATATTTTTTGGATTGAACTGGTATTTTAGTAATGCTTTCTTTTTTGACAGGGAAGTGAAACTTCGGTAGGGGAGCCGAGATAAGATAGGAAGCAAATTGAATTTATATCTAAACGGCGAAATATGCATACACACCGTTATTGGCATCGGATCTAATATCTCTGGTGCCCTAATCAGAGGCATCTACGAAACGTCATCCGGAGTGGAGGCTGCAATAACATAGCGTCAATATTACAGCCGAGGCCATTGAGAGAAACCGTGAAAAATAGAAAACAAGCATTTTCCAAGTCCTACGGCAGTAAAGTAAGAACTTGATGAGCTCTTTGTCTATGTTCGTGGAAACCAACAAGCAGCACATGTCGATTTTTATTCCTGACGACAAACAAAAGTGCAGCCTGCCGACGAGGAGCAAAAAGCTCTTCGGAGAGCCAGGGAGGATACGGCCATTGTCTGCCATGCCCTATAAACTTGTACAGTTTAAAGGCCGCTTCTTATGGAGCGTCAGGGGGCGAGGAGGGTTGCGACGGCAAGCCAACACGGTTGAAAACGAACGGGGCAGCTTTGCCATTATTTGCAGACATTACATGTATACCGAGTCGGGCGGTAAAGTACCCAGAAATACCCTGACGCATACGTCACGGGTTCTTTATCTGTGGTTATTTATCTCGCAGCCTTCTTGCTCCTGCCGGGCCGTGGGGCGGACCAGAGAAGGATGGACGTCGACAGCTGAACGTTTAGTGATTTGGTGACATCGCACAGTAGTGTGTTGCGTGACGTTCGGCGAGACTTGATGCCTTCAACGGTCGTTGACAGATGAGCGACCCGTCGGATTAGCTTAGATTCAGGACTGTACTCGTGTGTGTGTAAACAAAAGTGACGATGGGAACGAGGCTTAGTTTGTGAGAGGTTTCCGTGCAAGCCGTGCTGCTGGCTCTGCTGTAAGCCGGATGATAAGGACAATGTAAACTGGTGCTAAGCTTTCCCAAAATTACGAGACTTAAGCGTATACATATCTACTTACTTATGTACGTCATGTTCAAATATCTATAACCACAAACACCGAGACTAATTTGCCTCTAACAGAAGGGATACGAATTCAGCGGATATGGACAAACAACAAGTTTAAACAGAAAACGACAAACTGTAACAAAAACAAGGTAATAACATTGCTTTATTTATTCTTTTTATTTATTATCCATTCAGCATTACGTTCTAATATAAAATTTGAATGATGCACTAAGTGCGCGAAAGTAATGTTTGTTAAAACGCTGATTGGAAAAAAAAACGTAAACAAATCCATGTGACGCCCTGTTTAAATGTGCTGTATGTTTTCGCTTATGACGTGCGCAAACGCAAAGTATTAAGAAATGCTGCGCATGCGAAAGTTAGGATTTCTGCTTAACTAGCTTTTAAGATCCTAATACGTATTGTAAATAATTTATCCATTAAAGAATCCTTTTGAGACACTTTTATTGCAACATTTCTCCGCGTCTCCAGAATAAAAATTTACAAAAAAAAATTGTAGTTCTACTATATGATAGAAAATGATATTTAACGACAAACCTTTCAAAATAAGCAACTTTGGTGCCAGTTCCCTAAATTTTTGCCCAAAACAACTCATATTCCCCATATACAGATTATATTGATTGCAGAGAGCAGCAGACTACATTTGAATACCTATCGCTTGCCTATTTCATCCTTATCAAACCTACGTATATAATAAACTTCTCTCTTTATCGCTTTTGTGCAATATAAAGGCATTCTCTCTCTCCGAGTGAAGCTTTATCTTTGTCTGGACCAAGCTATGATCATATATTAAACGTCATCCCGCTTGACCACGCCTTTTTATATCAGATGCAAGACCCTCCTCCTCTTATGCATGCAATAACCCTTAATCTATCTATGTGAAAGAGGTTTAGAACGTGAGTGTTGAGGCGAATTCGCGGAGGTAGACGGTGGTTTCGCTCCTGAAAGAGACGCGAGAATCTCGACCACCCGACTCGCTTCACCATCTACCGCCAAACATTTATTTGTTTGTATTTTTTCGATGAAAGGCATGCATTGTAATCAGCTCGGACTGAATGTATTTATTTGGAACTTTCAGGTATTTGTGGCCAGCGCGGCAAGACCACCACACCCATCTAGTCACAGTCTATGTGCGATATGGGATATAAAGTAGTAAATCCTGCCCACAGTATAGGGGGAGGACGCCCCTTGGATTGCGTCGGCGTCAAAGTTGTAGAGAAGCGCCGCGGCGCTTCTCTTCTGCACAACGTCATCGACAGTCCTCCGAGCAAGTTGTGTTCCCATTCAAACCTTCAGCTCCTGTGACAGACTACAACAACACCACTGTTTATACTCATCACCTGTTCTCCACATATTTACATGCACACCGTCTAAAGAATAATCCGAAAGCAGAGCAAAAAACGATGAAGGATGTGGTAAGATAAATATTTTTTCTTGAGTTTTATTTAAAATTCATAGTTTGTCTGTTTTCAGCTTAAATTACGTAAATATTTTTGTTCCAGATTTCTCCACGAGCAATTTTTACTTGTTTACCATTCTGAAGAAACTGAGGGTGGCAGAAACAAGCATCTAACCCGGCCGTCATCAGCTGATCAATTGATTCGGTTTGATTGTTTTGATCTGGACCCACTTCCCTGAAATAATTAAAATAACGCCACAGTTGGGTATAACATGGTTTTTCAATCTACAGTTTGGGTATCAAATTTCAATTTATTACGTACACATTAATTTAAAGCTTGCTGCATGTTCATTTCAGTTTTACTTATTAGGTACATAATAATTGAGTCTCGTAGCTTGCGAATTGTTTTCAAAATATCCTTTATTCAATGTGACTCATCCTGTAACTAATAAAACACATAAATTCTCTTTAAACTGAACGGTTGTGTGCCGCGAGAATCCCTGAACCCTCGAGTGATTTACGAGAGGTACACTCTTCGGATGCTGCCATTAGTTTCCCAAGGGTTTAACACCCTTTTAAATCTATCGCTATTGGCCAGGGGGATTGGGAATAAAATTGTGTGCCCCCCTGTGTACTCTCGGCAACCAAACATGGCTGCCAACTTGCAGTTACGACCCCCAAGGGGACTTTTTTCGTGCCAACTTCTCACCAGTACGCCGCTCAAGGGACTCAAGTTCCTTATTGTGCTACTTGTACATAATAAGATTTAACTCACGATATGGTTTATGAATAGTACAAAGTTTGCTTAATTTGAAAATAGAAAAAACATGTTTCCACACTCTTATACAATTAATATACTGTAAAAATACATTTTTAAACTCAAAAACTAATGTAATCTATTTTTCCCGCAGGAATGGAAGATACGATGAAGATTGCCCCAATAGCAGAAGCCGGATGAGTGCTGTCGCCTTGGTTATCCTGGGATGATCCTGAGGGTCCTTGAGGCAAGAATGTAAACCCCCTGTACGTATACTGAATGTATCCTGAGTGTTATCTGTCCGGTATACCTTCAGTATACGTAACAGGAGGCCACATTTCAACAGTGAAGACATCTTCAAGGCGCTGCGGTTGTGGATTCTATATAATATAAATTAGGTCTTAAAGTAATCACATATACAAACTAAATTTGAATTCATTATAAATTTTATAATGCTATTATTATAATTAATTGCTATTGTATTATAATAAGGTACTTAGTTGATGGGAATAACATTTTATAGGCGTCAGAAAGAACTGTAAAATTTTTATAGTCCAATTAAATATATTAGCGATTATTGCATAGAAGTGTTTTATTGGTATTTATGAATGAGATGACACGTTACTACTACGTTACTCTAACTGAAAAGAATGAAGATTACTACAGATGTAAAAATTTAATAAAAACATCGAGAAATATATTGGCAAAATTCCTAAAATAATTAAATAGCTTGTTTATTATGCATATATGATACAATTGAACATTAAAAAGGTGAACAACATTAAACAAACTATAAAATGTAATTTAAAAAATTGTGCTGGAATTATACATGTAAATAGATTCAATTGATTACCTATATGAACTCAGCTTTGGTTTGAGAGTTTCATAACCCATTGGCTTGGTCGTAAAGGCTATTTTTAGTCGTCAAATGAGGATTCTGCAATAAGGAGAAGGATTCAAAAATTATTAAAATAATAATGTAATAAACTAAGCAAAATTAATGTAAATATAAACTAAAGAGAAAAATGGTATTTGTGAGTGGTTGGTTGCCTATGCTTCACAATATGAAGGTTTGTTAGTAGCATGATCAGGAAATTAATATTAAAGCAACACAATCATCAACAAAAAGATGACTCGCGCAATATGAACGTCTTCAACGGGAAAATGAGATTTTTTATTTTTAATAATTGATATTTATTACTATTGTGATGTATTTTAAGTCAGATACATGTTAAGTTTGCGATTTATTTGTTAAAGTTTTGACAATACCAATGAAACTGTCTTTTTCCCTAAGAAATAGCGATTTTTTTCTGTGACGATTCAATAGAACAAATTTCTCAAATTCCTAGAATTTCAAGGGGAGGAATGAAAGTTGCCAAACCACGCAAGAATGCAATTAGAAATCTGGAGTTATGTCAGGGTTACCTATTCATCTTGCTCAACCCCCTCGTCACGTTGGGCAACTTTCTAATTTTTACGTAAGCTTGGGCCAGTATTAGTTCGGTGGGCTTAGTGCAAAGAAACATTCAGTTGGTTATTAATGTTTTAGTGTTTTTCCTTATACATTTCTTACGAATTTCAGTGTAAGTTTCAATATGTGACTATTAATATCTTCTTATGTTTGTTTGCCTGCATAATAATAACTGGCTCATAAAATTCAGTACGTCCCCCGAATAAAACAAATCTTTGCTTTGATACTAAAGATTTTATTGGTGTAGGGGTTACTTTTTTATATGACCCTATTTATTGCTTTATCTGGTACTTTACTCTTATTTCACCGCTCAAGTGCAGTCGTTGTTGTTTACTAAAGGGTTAATGCTTTAAATTAGTACTTATTGAGTTTATCATCGGCTATTAAGATGTCAATTGGGTGAGTACGTAGCTTACATTGCTTTTATTGGTCTTTAAATTGACCTGCATTAAAGCTTTCTTCGTTCTGGTTGCCTATTGATTTTATTGCTGGCACATTAAAATTTTGAAGAACTTAAATTAAATAAACTAAACACTACTTATTTTTTGCATGGTGAGTGGTTTGAAAATATTCATAAGAGCTGAATAATATGAATACAGTTTAAAGTAATTAGCATGGTGTGGATTAATTTAAAAAGGTCGACTCTGTTAATTTTAGATTCAAACCAATGCAGCAAGAGCATCAGCATGCACCACCATACCCCAGACTCATACCAAATATTACAGGGGCCCGCTCGATTGGGCAACGGAGTGATCAATAGATAGGTACCTATAATACCCGGGGCTAGAAGAACGTGCCGAATAACAGGACAATAATTATAATGCTCATAAATGTATGCACCGGGTCCCCTTCCTGTGTCTAGCAATATTGATTTCACATTAGTGTTGCAACAGGAACGCATGTGCATGGCTGGATTCTCAGCGAAGAGACCAAAAGCAAGTTCTCAGCGTGTGTTGCAGAGAAGTTAACCGTTTTGGGGCCGCGACGGGGATTCGGGGGCCGGGGGGCAGTCAAATAACAAGGACCCACAGCTTCACCATTGGCGCCCCTCGTCGTCATGGTAACGAGTCGGGTGGGGTCGGAGCCATGTTGGAAGACCCTGCCGAGAAAGAACGGCATCCCTTGATTGGGATCGAGATGCATTTCGGATGGCGTTGCTGAACTCGGTAAAGAAGTGGACCTATAAAATGGAGAAATGAATTGATCGGCGCTGCTGCCAGCAACTTTATTAATTAATCGGCGTTGGAGGTTTGTAAGAGTTTTAAGTAGTTTTCTTTTATTTTTAATACGGAAAGTTCCTCTAAATAATAGGATCGCGTCCTCGCCTTATCCCGGAAAATAAACACTAAAATTTTATGGCCGACGGGAAAGGATAACACAGAAACGAATTAAACAAGTTGAGGCAGTTGCGTAATACTTTAACGGTCGGCATTAACCAGATAATATCTTTAATAAGACTATTTGTATTTTGTTTGCGATCTTTAATAAATATAAAAGTGGTATAGGACGTATTAATTCCAGTAAAAGATATACTTCCATTTATATTTACACTTATAAATGAAGAAACTGCTTCTTACATGCTAGTTTCCTTTAATGATGATTATGTGTGAATTTGAAACAGGGCAGGGGTTAGACAAATATTTGATCAAATTCAGTACTATTTCAGGAATTTTAACTAATTAATTATATTTTGATTATTAAAATGAAATGAATATCATTCAAAATATAAGTAAGTACCTGTAAGCTGCCTTGTTAGTGTTACATGCCTTTATAATTGAAGCAAGAGAAATATTCCTGCATATACAAAATATAATATGATCCCCGTACAAAATTAACAATTTCTTTATTAATTAACGAACTAGCTATTCAAGATTTCTCGTTGAGAAAAGCCACGTTCTTTTGCCCTTAATTAAATTTGCATATCTCATTAAAAAGGTGTGGCGTTGATCCTGATATATTTTGAAATAATTTCCCTTGTAATTTTAAATCTACCGCATCCTTCTCGCGTCTCAGGATTAAATTCTTATTTAATTTATATAATAGCGCGGATGCAATTTGTTCCTTCAATATTAGTCATGTTACAGACGATTACATACAGGACGTGCAATAAAATAATAAAACTCCCCGATTTTATTTTGCATCGTAAACGTCATTTGATTACGAGCTTCGCAACATTAATCGGCGTCAGTTTTTATGGCAAATTAACGGAGAGTTCTATCGGTCTGTTTGTCTAATTTAACTGGAATATTGTAGGTACTATTTTGCTAAAACGACATAATAAAACAGTCTGATATTCGCGCGACCCACTTTTCAAATGCCATGAAGAGCCGCGTAATTTATTCCCGAACGGCCGCAGACATCAACGCGGCTTCGCGTTTATTTGGGCCGAAAAATTAAGTGCTTCATTTAAAATATCTAATGCACTTTGTTGTTGCCAAATGTATAATACTAAAAGACCACCACTTCAAATCCTGAATTTATAATATTGCCAACTGCATGCTAACTAAATGAAGGGAATTAACTTTAATCCCTTTGTTATCATCAACCGAAAATAAGGAATTATTTCGCGTGACCCTTGATTTAAAGCCGTGTTTACAGCGCACTTTATTATAGTTTTACTACCTATCTGTAATAAAATAATACATTTACTACGTGTAATTTAACGCCACAAAACCTAAACATGACTTTGTTGTGAGCCACTACGGAGCAAGTTCAACTCTGCCGTGAAGTCGACAGAAAAAAGACACTAAAGCTTTATCGTTACAGATCTAGTTTCACTAAAGAGTTTTGGGTTTTATTAGGTAGAAAACACTAAATTTTAATACTTGCCCTTGTTTTGCCAACGAGCTATAATATAAAATAAAGAGGTTGAATGCTGCAGAACTACTACAGAATTGAGTTCGTAGCTCTCAACTCCACAGACTTTTTATCTCGGCTCTTTGGTTCTCGTACGGACGACATGTAAAATGCTGTGTATTTACGCCTCTAACACACGTTCTCCAGCAATTGAAAGTTAATTGTGTAGAACTTACGGAACGATTTAAAATTAGCTTTAACTCGTTTTATAGGTTGTATTGTAACGCACAAAATATCAAGTTTATATCAAACACAACACGACTAAATACAAATTTACCACGAAACTCTAACTCAACTTATATACATATAATGAACAGAAAGTATGTATCTGACCTTATTTTCTTAAACTACACCCTGTTCTAAATTACAACGTAATTTATAACAATAAAAGTCTTTCCGTAAATTGCGAATACATAAATTCCTGAAATGCAAAATAAACGATCCGTTGTACTAAATTATATGAGTATTTTGAAGTATAGTATACTCGATGCCAAAATTTATTTGCTAAACTAATCAGTTTAAATTATACTGCATAAATTAGGTTATTTACGCAAATGCCTGATCTGTACATTTCCAGATGATTTTGATAAAATAAGAGAGTGGCCGTACATAGCTATTTTTCAATGTACCATATTAATGATCGGTGGTTATTTACGAGGGAACTTTTATGTAAAGGCACTGAGAAAATTATGGAATAAAATGTGGAATAGTGCTATATTTATAATTTTTTTATGGGATCACATATCGTTGCGAGCGAATAATGGTAATGTTATTTGATTTATGGGCTCATAACCTTGATATGAAAGGTCGAAAGCGTGTTGATTTATTTTTATAATTATAATGAGAAATTAAATAGCTTGCGCTCGTAAACAATAATAAATTGCATCTTGATTAGAAGGTAAAAATGTTTCTACAATTAATTAAATTTAGTTAACGAGACACTTAATTGAATAAAAATATTACTTGATGATAAGCATAATAATATTAGAGGTCTTGCCAGTATACATATTTTCAAAGTGTAATCAAAAATGGAAGAAATAAACGTTACACGTAAATTGGCAAAGGTTATGGCCAAAGTTACGACCTAGTCTGTTGTCACATTGATGTCAGACTTGATGGCTTCAGGCTACTTTCCACATGGGAGGGACATCTAAGCAAACAATTTTAATGCACTATATGATTCAATGAAAAACCCAACGGACGCATTTCCACTAGCATTTCAACCTTTTTGAGAGTACATTTCGCCAACATTTTATTTAATAAGTTGAAGAATATCGTGTTACTTACACATGTGTATACGAGTTGTTTGAATAAATACAAAACGTATTAATTTTTGTTTTTGAGAATAGTTAGGTATACTTCACATTCATATCCGAATTGTTAGTACCGAAATATTTCAGAAATCAATATGCATTTAGCATTTGCATCAAGTTATTCACTGCATCGCCCATAGTGTTTTAAGAATACAAAACCTTTACCTCACAAAGGTTGCAATATGATTCTTGCCGGCAGACTGATGGTAGACGCTATCGATGAATTTATTCATTCATTTCTTAAACGTTATTTATATATTCCCTCGAAGAGGCCATTCGTTTTTCATTACGACGTCTGCATCCTGATGTCTTTAACAGCATTCGTTGTATGTACATTTCTGATTGCCTGGCACGATTCTTCTTCCATTTACTTTCACATTGGCTGCTGGAGGTCTAGATAACCATTTGACGCATGTTACTGGAATTTTTAGTAGGCTCGCATCCTGAAATATGGCGTTATTTATTCGTTTTATGGAACACATTTTAATGAAGTGAATGGTACACGTACTTTAAGGAATGGTCGTGTTACAAAACCACTGATTTAGCGTTAAAAGCAATGTTTTAGAACTCTGTTGTGCAGGCTATTTCATAAATTACAATGACTGCTATACACCCATTTCTTATCCGGAATTCTATACATACTTAATACGTTAGGTCAAAATAATGAATCTATGAGTACACTAGACGTATAAACAAGTGGTACTGTGTTTACATGGGAGCATTATTCGTAACCTGAACGTAATTATAGCCACATCGTCCATTTTAAAACTTAATCGAATAGCCATTGTGATATTTTTACCCTAAAAAAAGTGAAAATTTTAGAATTTACGCTTCACGAGGCAGAAGTACATTAATTATTGTTAAGTGGGCTCTTTATTATTTATTATACACAATAACAATTACGAAATTAAAAATATGAAGAGCAATCAAAGAAATGAATATTATTTAATTATTCTACTTGTTTCAAACAACACATGTCCATTTAAGGATATTATATTATAAAGGTATACATGTCCTTTTACTCCTGAAAATTGTCAAAATGAAATATTTCCATTATATTCTTGATAGAAAGAAATTTACTTTAGTACTAATTATCGATCGTTATGGGAATAATACGATATATTGTAATAGGATAATGTTACTTTAATAGAGTAATGGCAAATATACAGCTCTATACGCGCTTGTTTATACAAGTAAAGATGTAAGCCAGAAGTCTTAAAAAGTTAATAGTTATTTAGCATTATTGTTAAATATGTGTTGAACACGTCGTTTCGCTGTAACGTACCCAGGCAGACAAAACATAGGAAACAATGTTTTATTACCGTCTCATTTTTTGTGCTATTTCGCTCGACTCTGTTTGTGGAGCACTAACAGAAAATCACGGCTCTTCAGAAACATTGCTGGAGTTGAGGCGGGCAAAAAATGTTCACGTTGGAGAGACATTAGAATGCAGGAGGAAGGTGCACCCTTGTTACATCCACCCTCCGCCACATAAATTACTGGAACGTGTTATCGTAGGACAAAAAGTGCTTTAAAGCACGTATCTCCCGAGAGGTAATCAATATAGTTTCCTTCTTCCATTAGTGGAGTAGTCTTATTGGTTAGTTAAATGAATAGTTGATGCGTAAGTTGCTTGCTTTGTATGAGATCCCTTGTAATAGTTTGTTCATTCAAGACGGAACGGTCTTTTAATTTCATTAATTCCGTGTAGTTTTACAAATTAGAGACCTGTCTCAAATAACTATAAGTTAATAAGAACTATGCATTGTGATACTTTCAATATTTAGTTGTCCATTTTCCCAAACAAGAAATATTATGCATGTTTATAGAATAAAAATTCCTTGCAAATTTATGTAGTTAAAAAAAGTAGACATCAACGTTCAGTTTTATTTAAGAATCAAAGAACTACCTGTATACCTGCACAATTGGCGGAGGCGCGCAGTTAATAGTTTGCAGTTCAGTAAGAACGTTTTTGCAAGTTAACATGTAATTCTTCCGTCTTAATAAAATAACTGCTAATGTTTAGTACGAAATATAAAGCATATAAATAAACTTTAAAAAATATTTCATTGTTAAATATAGTTTTTAAATTCACCAAAGGAGTCTAATGAACACCTTTCCAGCCAGGTGACTTAGAAATATTTCTGTCCTTTCTACTCGTGAAAACCTTATCTCCAAGTTTGGTCATTGACACAGAAGACGAAATTGTTCGCCGACTTGTGTAAGGATGCTTAAAAATATACACAGTTCCAGACGCCGGAGTCGAATTCTCTCTCTCAGCAAAGAACTGCGTTGCTGCTTTAATGATATTATTTATTCTGGGGTATGTCGCTAGTGCGGTGGGGGGCAAGAGGCACCAGGCTCCTCCATTATTCTGTCTAGAGTTTATATAGACGCTTGCAACCGTATGACGCCGTCCATACGGGCGATTTTTCTCTGGTTAGGGGATATGTGCGATAACGAGGTAATAGTCCATTGCCATGACGGAGTACTAGGACAGAGTAAATGACTCCTGTCACTCATGGATGGCATAAATTTGGGTTTCCCAACAGATTTCTTATTGACTAGGTCAGTGTGTAGTTTTGCTGGTATGAGCTGGAATGCGGGATATTATCGTTAAGGGTTTCCGTGTCAGTATGCTGATGTCGGTGTGAATTTATCACATCTATGCAGAACGGATTTACTTATTGAACTGTTTTCAAATAAGTGTATACATATATTAGGCATTTTATATGTAGTTATTACTATGCTTTTTTTGCGTATTCTCATGTAAATATATTCATATTTATGTCAGCAAAATTGAAAAGAAAAGAACTCTATAACCTCCATATGAAAGGAAACTGCATTTTCCAAATAAATCTTTCTCTTCCACTTAAAGAAAGCCGTCCCGTAGCCCCTCCTCTAAATTGTTATGTGGTCCACTTCCTCGATCAAATGTGCCATACATTCCAGAAAAAATGGTCCGAGTCTCAATTCGCCGCCGTGTCATTTTGGTTTAGAAGAAGGCCCCTTTCCATAAATTGCACAAGCTCAACTTATTTCCAGACGCTGCAAATGTTGTCGGACAAGAATTAGAATGGCTGAGGCCCAGGGAACAATTCGCTTACAGACGTAGTTTATCGTGAAATTTCGGGAGCAATTGCAGTTTTGTAAACATTGGCTATTCCTCCGTTCACCTGTTCCCCATTTATGTCCCTCCTGTGCACTTCTATTGCTTATTTCGTTTTATTTATAGTCTTATTTCGCTCTCCCTTCTCATCTTATTGCGGGGGACTATCGGATACGGATTGCATGCCTTCGTTCTGCTTTCGTTCGCAAGGCGAACAAAAATCTGAAAGCTATTTTGAGGAAAACTTCTGCTGTGTTTTGTATAATATAATATAATATTTCTTCTGTTCTCGCCTGGAAATCAACGGAGACCACGCAGGAATTCGATTTCACTTCAACCCTTTAGTCACCTTATTCTTTTCGTCACCCTTTACTCACGGTGTCTTTTCTCTTTTTCCTTTGGAGCCCTAGGGTTTCTTTAGAAATGTGCTCTGCAGGCCACTGAAATACCTTCACGGACGATTGTGTAATTGTCATCGATCGTAAAATTGCCTAACTACCAAGGTGCGCTGAAAAGATTTTTTAGTGGGCGCTTTCAAGTTTATTAGGTCGGTAAAGGTGAAACGTGTCGTTAGTTTCTTTTTTCGAAAGTTGCCTTTCATGGATGGTTAAAAAGGGATGAACCAGCAAACAATAACAGAAAACACGTTTCCCCGTCCAGTCAGAACACTACTTACAATAACATTATTACATAACCACTGCAAAAATTACCTTAATTACACTGCTCTCATTTCTTATTATTTAATTACTACAGTTATGCTTTAATTAGTGTTTTAATTTCACTCAATTCAAACACCTTTAGTTACAGATAATTATTCCTACAATCTCTTTATTCATATATGCACAATAAGAAACATAATTATGCTTATCTCTAATAACTTCATTATATAAATTAAGATTTTGTTAACACGATCAGTGAGGTGAAAGAAACGACTTTAATAATGACCGCTTAAACATACAATTTTACTTTCAAGAAAGCCGAAGTGCAACTGCAATAAGTTTTATAAAAATAACAGAACTTTTAGGTTGTTTTTAGTCATCGAGTGAATTCTAATGTGCAACCCATATATAAAAATAACATTCTCGTAACGGTGCAGAATGGAAATAAAGACAATGTAAAGACGAGAAGTTATCTATATGAGGCCGTCCAATAAAATAATATCGATTTGCAATTTGGTTGCGCACGTTTTCCTGCAAAATCGAAGTCATCCCGGGCTTGTCAAAATATAACGTATTTCCCTCCTGCTCGAACTTATAAATAACTTGATTTATAGTTTAGTATTTCTGAAAATTTTATTACGGGGCGTTTATTATTTTTCATTCGGATATATGAGACCGTATTGACAAAAGTATTGGATACGTGGAAAGCACAAACTTTAATAATTGCCAAGCAGAAAAACTGCACAGTACAAGAATACACTATTTAAAGCGGAACAGCATTAAAACAAATTTATTAGAAAGCAAAATAACAAATGAATATATAATTGATAATACATTTTAATTTGAAGATATTTATATAAATTAAATAGGCTTGTTATACCTCTAATTAGTAAGAAAATTTATTAACTAAAAACTGTTTGCATTGTCAGTTTTCTATTTTCAAATAAGCATGTGATATTTCATTCATGCATATGTACATCTTGTAACACAATTTAGTGGTGATAAAGTTACAAAAATAAAACACAAAATCGTGTTAATCCTGTTACGATAAAAATAAACTTGTGCTGTACTGTGATCTAAATGAAGTTTTTATCGCGTGGTCTTAATTATAAATAGTGATGAAGATAATAGGAATTATTATGTGAGCATTTTTTCTGTGAAAATTTTTTCATTAATATTCTTCTGTGAGTATTTTCTGATTCTCTCGTTCTTTAATTAAGACTCGAAATTATTTACATAACCAGTTGTGGGCTCATGGACGAAAAAGCGAACAAGCCTTATTCCTTTCTCCGCATTGTGTTTTTTGTTCTTTCTCATATTAAGAGAGTTTGGCGTTCCACGTGAAGCCACGTGATCCAATAAGATGAAGAAATAGGACAGGGAGAACACACAAATTTGTATCTATACTGTCTGGGGCTGCCGTTGCAAGCCATGTTTAAGTCAGTAAGGATAGTCTCATAGGAGGGAATTGAATAGAGAAGGACTATATTAAAGGAGCGAGATGGAGAGTTAAACCGATCTTACACAGCCGCTAAGGTGCGAGTTCTTTCCATAAACTCCACAAAATACTGGCTACTGTATGCGTCCTCTTTGGGTATAAACTGAGTTTATTTTTATATATTTATACAGAACTTCACTCCCGCGGTGAAAATCGATTATAATTTTCACGTTTTATAGAAAGTCCTTCGACGTGAGCAGCCTTGCATCCAACTCGCGAAAATTATTGTCAAACGCCACGGAATAGTCAATAAAAATAGAGACTTTATTCTTACATTACTGCAGATTCAATTTTTGATTAGATTTGCCATAAGTCTGAAGTACGTTATTTGTTGTGGGTTTGTACCGATACTGTCTGAGGTATAAATTTGTACCAGGCTACTCTTGTGTTGCCCTTAGTTTAAAATAAATAATAGTAGAGGAGAATATGTCGTGCAGCCGTTAACGAAGTCGTTATTAAGGCGCCCATTCTGTTTACAAGCTGATAACGTTAATTTGCCGGCGAAATTATCATATGTATGTTGGTTGTTTACAGATAACGTTATGGCGACTTTAGGGAGAAATTATAAGTTGCCGCCTTTACAACGGTCTAGAATAGTGTCGTATATGTATAAAATCTTAATTAACTAAAACATATCAGTTAAAAAGTTTCTATTAACTGTATAATGTTACGTAAATTAGAATGTACGAGCCAATATATAGTTTTATAAATGTTGTTGCCAACTACTATTGAACGATTTTTCATTTAACTAATAATGAAGATGTTTTAAATAAGTAATCGTATGCGAACAATTATAGCTTTTGTTAACACAGTAAGCAAATGCCAATAGCGAGAGTGCATTTGTAAATAACGCAAATAACAATTATTTGTACGCGTTAAGCAGTTAAAAGGGGAATATTTCGCGTTTGCGAGTTATTTTACATTATCTAAATGATCCGCTACTTATATTCAGCAAGTCAAAATAACAATAAATAAGCACGTTTGTTCGTAAACTGGCCCATCACCGAGAGACGATGTTCGATTTGATTGGGAGTAATAACGCAACTTATTCCAATTAAAATGCTGTTTCTGGGCAATACACTTTGAATAAAATTGCTGCAGTCACCTACCTCTTATTTGCATAATTTTCTGCTTAATACAGCAAATGCACGACGTGCATTTCTGCTCATGCACGACATTCATATCTGCTCATGGTATACAAGGTAATGATGGGCATAAACCTTATGATAGAATTACCTTTTGCATTAAATAAATGCAAATGCAAAAATGTTTCCCATTCGTTCGGATAAATATTACTGCGAAACGGATGAACGGCTCTTGAGCACGTTGGAGCAATTTCAAAGAATTTTTTTTTGTACTAATGCCAAATACTTCAATTATTGCTGTTTGAATACATCGATAATCTGGATATCACATCTTGGGGTAGGTAGAATTAGACATTGAGGGAAACGTCCCCAATGAGACTTCCACTTATTTAGTAGGTACAATTTTCCGTATAAGTCTAGACGTCTTTATTGGATACTTTTTTCCTGTAAATGTGATACTTATGTGCGTAGCAAACACAACTCAGGGGAATAATTTAAAAAATCAGGGAGGTTGAGAATGTGCCTGATAATTTGTAATAGCCGGCTGAGAAGGAGTAAGAGTTTTTTTGCATGTTAGATAACGTCCATCAAGATTCATTCTCTGTGAAATATTGTACGATGTGACACCCACAAAACGACTTTTGCAAGGAATTTTAGTCGGCAGAAAAGACGGAATCGTCGCGCAGTCTGCCCACGACGGCTAGAATGCCATTTTATAACAGGAGCTTCGTACTATCGATCGGGCGGTTTATAGCATTACATGAGAAGCGCTCATAAATCTATTCACCATTTTACAAAACATCAATATCGTCTTTTCGTTCTTCTACAATAAATATTACTGCAATTTAATAATAATTAGGTGCTTAAACAATTTAATATTAAAAATGAAGTAATAGATTGGAAATATAATTTTGAAGAATTCCAATATGTGTAACTTTATTATTTATGATGAAGGAATAATAAGTCATCTTATATAAGTACAGTGTTTGTAGTAAGTACTTTAAAAAGAAATTGTCGAATATGTCAAGGCGTAACTCTATTCCTTCTTGCTCATGAATTATTAATAAATTATGTATTACCTATCCTTTTTTATTTTTAATATTAAATTTTAATTTTTATGTTAAGTGTAGACACCTTGTTTATATTCAAAATATTTCTCAAACATTTTTTTTACATTCCAACCTCGATTCAAATAATACATACAGCAGCAGTGTACACGGGGGAAATAAAGGAGGTTCTTCCTCTTCCCAGTATTGTTACATTTACAAACATGACCTCGGATAGCAGCAGATTGTCCAAACCCTTCATATATCTTCGTGCGTGTTAGCGCAAATTGTATTTCCCAAAATGGGGTTGTCACATGTGTATAGGATTGCATTAGGGTGTTGCAGACGGGGAAAGACTCACGTCAAATAAGAATACGTTTGGGCGAAGATCCTGAATCGAGTTACCCGCGCCCACCTTGCCACCGATGTACGAAAGAGAAGAACTAAATTGGAAGTGCAAGTGCATATTTAATGAAACTATCCCATTTTACTGTCACATTCGCCCCAACCTGGTTTGTATTAAAATTACTGTGTTTTTTAAGCAAATTTAGGGCTTGTCTCGTTCCGGGATTTCTCAAACTCTGATTTAGGCGCGAGCTCTCCTCGAGTTTTCCTTTTGGGTGTATTTTCTTAATAATTCAGCCGAAGCAGAATCTTGCTCGGGATTAATTTATAATTTTTTTTCTTCCAGGCTACCGCTCTCAGAAAGTAATCAACCAGAGGCGAAATAACACATTTTCTGGGTGCTAATGGAAACGCCGTCGAATTGGATGCAATTGCTAAGCTCCAATACAGGGGGAGGAAAACAAGTGCAGTTTAAGATAAAACAGCACACGTGAAACTACCGAACCAATTTCTGTAAATGTTCTACATTATTGAGACAATGTAATAGGATTCTAGTGTGAACCTACTTCTTGATGCTTTACGTTGTCATAAACTAAAATCACCTCTAGTCGCGAGACAAATTTGCTATCTATCTTATGTATGTATTTGTTCTTTGCTACTGCTCGTGCCATTTGTTACATGAACACGTTCGTATTTTACTACTTCGTGTAAGTATATTTGTTATAAAAATGTATGTATAGGTTTATACAATTATTTTTACTTTTATTTTATATACAGAAAATAAATTGCGAGTAAGAAGCCTGCATGGTGCAACATTCTGCACAACGCAGAGCACGACAACATTAATTAATAGGAACCTAAAAGCCATCCAATAAATATATTGATTTTATTGAGAACCTTGCCAAAGTGTCCCGAGTATCCCTCTTTCCAGTAAATAAATGGAAGCACATTCGATGCGATTACCTGAGATCTTAGCAATAACTTAGTGGGCTTATGAGAGTTAAGCTCTGCGTTTCGCTCAAAGTCAGCAAGAAACATGCAATTTCATAATTTTTATATATCATTTGGGCCGATTAAATGTAGAAAATATTGCGACTCGCGTCGTTATTTTAATACATATAATACATAGGTTATTGTAACGTTTTGCAATTATTTAAAGCCGAAGTGTTCGACCGCTCCGCCTTTAGGAAACTCGTTCCAAACCAGTTCGCCGTCCTCTCAATATGGTGGCGTCTCTGATTATTAAATAACTTTATTGGTTTTATTGTAATTTAAACTGTATATTTTAGAGAAATCCCGCGCCTTTTAAGTGCGGCATTCGTATGTATGAGATTATGTGTGAATGTTTCCAAAAATTTCGAGAGAGAGAAAAGATAACGAAGAAATAAATTAACATCTGCTTTTAGGCATTCTAGAGTTTTTGTTAACTTAAATTTAAAAACAACATTTGCATTGGGATAACGACATGTGTAAGAATAGAATGGATAAATACGGACCTAATCTAATTAGATACCTATTATAACAAATTTTTAAAATACGCGTTAATGGAACTGTTTTCTTATTATATGCAGACTGATCCAAATTAAGTATGAAGTTAGATTTACGGATGTTTTCCTATAATTTATTCGCAATCCCGCTCAAGATAATGAGGTATTTTTAGTTATCATGATTAATTTTTAACTTATTGTCAATTTGGCAAGCTTAATACGCTGATGTCGTTCTTTCGTTTACTTGGTCGTTTGAGAGTTACATTTCAATTGTTTAATTCTTTCTAGACGTTTACATATTATTTTTTTTATTTATGCCGAGTATAAAGGTCTGTATTGATATTATTATCCCAATGTTTCGCTTACTATACTTATTAACTACTTCAGGGGTACAGTATAATACGAAATATAAATTATAACATCGTTAGATTTAGTATCTATTACAAAATTGCTAAAATTGACTTACAGTAATATTTAAAAATTCTTCCTATTGTTATATTAAAGTATTAGATATAACAAAACATAAGTTTCACTTAAAAAATATTATTTTTAATAATTTTTGTATAAATACTATGGATGTTATTTGTATTCCTTTTAAAATTGATTTAAAATTTGTCCGATAGAAATAATGAAAGGCAAAGATAACAAATTCAAATAATCCAATATTGTATTCAAATTATTTGTTTGAATTACAACACATGCTATGTTGAAGAAAGGAGACAATATTTCCAAAATAGAATATCGCAACATTTTGTGATAAAGAAATACCAGAAAACTGCAAGGCTCTCAAAAAACATATTGCAAGGGACAAACATGTTTTTTGATTTTGTACATGTAAAAATTTTACAAAAAGAAAATAAGAGACATAAAAGAATAACTTTGGAATGTAAAATACGAAAACTATTCAATAAATTTTAAGAGATACTAAATAATTTTTATCATCTTTATAGGTATTACAAAAATATTTTGTAAGTGAAACTTATTTTAAGTTATATCATAGACACAGGAATATAGTTACTATATTCCTGTGTCTATGGTTATATTTTAAAATTTACTATTACAATAAAATAATTTTGACATGCTATTGTCAATCAATTATAATAATTTTCTAAAACATAAGAAAGTTTCTAAATTTATAATTTTTATTTCATATTATTATGTACCCCTGAAGAAATTTATAATCGCAATAAACGAAACGTTTATACGATGGTTTTAATTTTGACAAAGACCTTCATACACTGAGAGAAGTGAATTATTTAAAAAATTGAAACAAATATTTTCTTGGACGAAATATATGTTTAGGTATATTTATTTATTTGACTTAAATTCTTTTCTCCCAGTGTTCTAAAAATTAAAAAAAAATGCTAGAAAAGAAATGGTGTTCTTTCACCAGTATTTCTAGTACGAGGTGATTTTAAAAGAGTGAATCATAAAAAACGCGGTCTCATTTACTTATCTAAGAGGCGGTGAATTGGCGACAAAGTGCATTTTTTATAATTCAAACATTAAAAATCACCCGATACTCAATATACTGTGCAACTTACACTTCGAACCGCGTTAAAAAAATATAGAATCCCAGAGATGTAACTCGAATTCACTGCTTCATAATGTCAAATTAATTGATGCTCCTAGTTCTAAATGTGGTTCCTATCTTAAATCTCCGATTAGTTGTTCCGTATACAGATTGATCTATCCACAACTGGCCAGGGGGTGGAGACATAATTCTATAGGTTTTAAGGTGGTGGTTCGTCAATGGCTGAGACTACAAAGCCCCTCGACAGAGGGTATCATAAATCTTGAGGCACATATAGAAAACATGCACGTAAGGGATAGAAAACCTGTCCCGCAAGATTTCTGATACCCTCTGTCGAGGGGCTTTGTAGTCTCAGCCATTGACGAACGACCACCTTAAAAATCATATTATTACAGGGGGCACTTTATAGGGCACCCGATTTTGAAAAAAAAATTTTTTCTCTGCAAATACTCAACCTATTAGGTTGAAATTTCATATTTATAGTTTCCTTAATGTTATAAATGAATGGTAAATATTTTAACAATATCGCATTGTTATTAAGGGTAGTTTACAGGGATACAAAAATTAAAATACGCTGCAATTGCGGTCAGGACTTATAAGTATAATAATTATTGCAAATAAATATTGCAATATTGTTCATTATAATTTCATTAATTACAAAATATATGTACATTTTCTAGTAAACAATGTTTCAAGCAAAAACAATTTACTAATGTTGTGCAACCATAAGCCAGGTACCTAACTTAACCCTTTAAATAGAGCATTCTAAATTAGCACTCTCATTGAAAAGGTTAAATTTGCAGAACCCTCATAAAAATACAAAGGGTAGGTATAGTAAAATTGTAAACAATTAAGATATGGTAAATTGAATAGCTATCCTCATAATGATTGTTTCCGCCTTGCTTTACCTGCATTTTGGGTTTTAAGGTCTAGCACCTAGCATTCTTTTTTTCTTCTAAAAAAGGTATATATACAGGGTGGTCCAGCTAAGAAGGCCCACTTAAATTACAGCGTTATTAACAAACTTAGAACAATAAAACTTGCAGGATTTACTCAGCACTTAAAGAGCTCCAAAAAACACTAGTAGTGTTTTGTTTTGCCGCGCATAGTTTTTGCGCAAGCGCACTTGGATCCATAAAAGTGATGATGAAGATGACTTTTTTTTGCATATTTTAAATCGGCAAGTAATTCAGCATACAATGGTATAAACATTTCTGCAAAAAAATGGCGGATGACCGAAAAACATTTTTTTATTATTGTGGCTTTATTTACCAATTAAGGAGAATGAAATTTCCAAAAATTAATTCTGCACATAAAGAGCTTAAAAACATCCCAATAACTTTTTACTTTGTGACATTTCGTTTCCGCGCAAGGGCACATAACTTTTAAAAATACATAGTTTTCAAGGT
>JAWQRP010000287.1:0-32619 GCA_033557875.1 Quadriops clusia
AATTTGTTATACATACATATATATATATATATATATATATATATATATATATATATATATACACATAGTCCAAATTTTCCTGAAGAAGGATTTAAACAAATCCGAAATACAGTAAAACCTCGATATAACGGACTTCGGATATATCGACAACATTTTGTAAAGAAAAATAATAGTGCTTCTCACTCAAATATGTAAAAGATTTACTTTATTTTAGTTAGACAATAAAAAAATTAACATTTTATATTCGTATGTTTTTACTTATATAATTTTACATCATAACACATTATTATTCCCGCAAATTTAATTCCTGTTAGGTCCACTTTTACAAACGACAGTTATCTTTCGGTTAGTTAGCTAGCCAATCAGCTGTCACTATTTTAAAAATTCCTGATAGGTTGACTGCTCCGCTAACTACCTTAAAGATTATTGTGGTTTGTAAAAGCGGGCCTTAGGCTTACAACATATAAATACACGAAATTTGAGTGCTAAGGGTCAATATTATACATGTTTAACGTAAATCTAAATGTTACCGATCAAGAACACAACGCTAATGTTCGGAATCCAAGAAGTTATTCGGGAATTCCCCGAGTTGCTTTGCGCATGTTCATTTTTAATACCATGGATTTCATAATAGTCCATGTTGTTTAATTTATTTACTGGAAGTTCGAAGTGAATGAATGCATTTATTATTTCATTTACTAAGTTATTATTTTATACTTAATTTTTTATAACGGACTTTCGACTTTTACGGACACCCCCTCACCCGCATTAGTCCGTTATATCGAGGTTTTACTCTATAGAGGTTATGGAGTAATAGTAGAGTATAATTTTTTTAGTCCCGTTAAAAACCTTTTCTAAATATACAGGGTGTCCCAACCTCGGCGGATCAGTGGATTGAGGCTTTATTACTGATGATAGATCAAATGTGTAAATACAAAAGTTATACAGCATTAAAAACGGTACCTTCCTAAAATATTTTTTATTTCCAATTATAGTTAAGGGGCGCACAGGGGACATCAAGTCCATTTTCTTAAATGGCACCCCACCATTTTTAATTTTTTTCTTAAACCTACTTATTTAGACCTTTCCAGCGGTGCCCGGTTTGTAATGTCTAAAATCAATATTTTTCGAAATACTAATTTTTTTAGATAATTTTTGGTCAAAACATTACTCTACTTAAAATTCATTCTCAGAGAAACGGTTAAAGGTAGGGGCTTTAAATTGATTAGTGTTTCAGGGGGTAGCTTGCACGATGCGAATCCAGTCTGTTTCACTTTTCTATTACTAAATAGGAGTTCAAAAATATTGATTAAAAACGCTAAAATTGAAATGGCACTAACTCATTTTTTTTAATGGAATGATATATTCTTTTCATATTATAAAAATAGATCAAATATTTAATCTTTTTGTATAACATTCCCTATACCTAAATCTAACCGATTGTGGGTTGAGGGTTCCTACACAATAATCGCACAAAATTTTTATCCACAAGTACACAACAGTTTTCACAAGTTATACATACTTCTATGAATTTCATAATTAAAATGTCAAAGTGACAAATACATTTTACTCTAGAATAAAGGTTTGTGCAGTGTGAATTCGATCATTATTTATACGATGACTTAAAAAACATTCTTAATGTAAAACATAAAAATAATTATTTACTTTTTTTTATAAATTCCTAAAAATCGCGTAAGAAAATTTATTTTTTTGTAGAAAAATTATAATCGGTTAAATTTAGGTATAGGGAATTTTATACAAAAAGATTAAATTTTTAATCTATTTTTATAATATGAAAAGAATATAATATCATTCCATTAAAAATAAATGAGCTAGTGTCATTTCCATTTTGGCGTTTTTAATCAATATTTTTGAGTCCCTATTTAGTAAAAGAAAAGTGAAACGGACTGGATTCGCATCGTGCAAGCTTCCCCTTGAAACACTGATCAATTTAAAACCACCACCCTTAACCGTTTTTCTGAGAATTAATTTTAAGTAGAGTAATGTTTTGACCAAAAATTATCTAAAATAATTAATATTTCGAAAAATATTGATTTTAGACATTACAAACTGGACACCGCTGGAAAGGTCTAAATAAGTAGATTTGAGAAAAAAATTTAAAATGGTAGGGTGCCATTTCAGAAAATTGACTTGATGTCCCCTGTGCGCCCCTTAACTATATTTGGAAATAAAAAATATTTTAAGAAGGTACCGTTTTTAATGCTATATAACTTTTGTATTTACACATTTGATCTATCTTCAGTAATAAAGCCTCAATCCACCGATCCGCCGAGGTTGGGACACCATGTATATATTTTTTTTATTAACAGCCACATGTCCCACATCTTCTTTTCTGCTCAGCCAGATAAAAAAATCATGTCATTTCTTAAATTAGAATGCAAGGGCCTATGATAGTGCGGATTATCTTAATCCTCGCAGAGAAAGTCGGAAGGACCAGGAAAAGAAATGTGAGCCTAGATAACCATGTAGAACTATTTGCGTATTATAATATAAAACAAAAGCACTCCAGTTGTATACAAATGAGGCTATGGCTTAAGGGTGCACATATCCTCTTTATTTTCTTTATGGTTGGGGGAAGAAAGCAATTTCGTGTAAATTTAACATTGTATAATTGATATGTATAGTAAAACTGTTGTATATAGTAAAACCGTTATATGTGGTAAAACCGTCATGTCTGGTAAAACTGTTTTATGTGGTAAAACTGTTTTGTCTGGTAAAAACAAGGAGGTTGAATTAATTGTATTCAACCTCCTTGCGTAAAACTATTCCGCCTGATAAAACTGTCATGTATGATCAAACTTTTCAATCTGGTGAAACTGTGTGTGTACGGAAAACTGTTCTGTCTGGTAAAACTGTAGGTAAAAGTGTTGTATACGGTAAAACAGTTGCATGTACTGTAAAATGTACAAGTTAGTTTAAGTAAGTCCAAATGTTGATAAGCAGTCCGCAATCAATCCTACCCACTTAAGTGTTAAAAGTGCACCCGTTTCTCGACCTTAATATTGCCTCATTACCAACTGTGCCACAATAAATAAGCGGTCGTAATAGTTGTTATTTTTATATTTCCGTGCGATGTACGGTGCGGCGGCGTATTTTTATTTTAGAAAATAATTTATAATTTTCGTGAATGGATATTTAAATACGGGAAAAATTTGAATGAGGCCCGCACGCTATTTCATTCGCACCCCCTAGGGCTAGAGTCCAATTTTAAATTTACCTGACGCGGGGCGGTATCGATTCGCCCGAGGCGAGCCAAAGCTCTAGTTCGGCCTCACTCTGAGCCCCCATACCCACCCCTTGACCCCATACCTCCCCCATGACCGCATACCTACCCCATGCCACCATAACTACCCCATGATTCTATGTCCGCCTCGTGGTCCTATTCATAAAACTCTCCTGTGCTCAACTCTTTCTCGTATTACAAGAAAAGTCTGATTCCTGCTCTTTTACCAAGATTCTTTCCTCTTTCTCCTATGCCCACTTTCTCTTTATCCATATGCCCATCTGGTGATTAATTCCTGGCCAACATCTTAGTTAACCCCCTAAAACCTTTAAACCAAACAGCAACACTCCTATATCTCGCAAACCTCGATTTAAAATCGAACGTTGCCATACCTGAGCCCCGAAAAAAATGTCTGAAATTCCCTGATAGAATTTCATTTTTTGTATGTATAATTAATTTGTGTAGGTCTATAATGTAATTCTTATCATCAATATTAAAATATTTATATGCGAGCGTTATTACTCGACCTTCGGCATTGCATATTTAATTCGGATTTTTATGTTATTTAATTCGGGGATTTTCATTATTTAATTCAGAGTTTTATGTTTTGTTCAAACCAGATATTTTTCGTTTGTCAATCCCAGATTCTCGTTCCTTTCCCAATCGCAGATTTTAGCCTTTTCCAACAGGAGATTTTTATTCATTTCTAAATCTCACTCCTAGTTGCCAATTCCAAAAATTATTTATTTATATCAAACTTATCGAAATATATAAAATTCACTATGGCGCAAAGAGATTTTCCAAAGTGGCCATAATGTATTAAAAAAGTTGACTCAAATTGCGTTGTTTTTTTGCTTCCCCAGTTATTACTCGCCCATAAATTAGCGTAGAGTCTAGTATGTACGTACACGCCAAAATATTTATTACAACAATGAAATGGACCATTAGCTTTAAAAAATATCAAGAAAACACTTCAGAATGGAAAACTCACATAGAACTGAAATTAAAATTTCAAATTTAATGTACAACGCCTGAAATTCCCAAGAGAAGCCCCAAAACATAAATATTTATAATTGTGAATAATAATGTGTCACCAGAATGGATATGCATAAGCCTACCTTGTTGTCTGGACTTTATGCAGCATCCAAGGGAAAAGCTTTGAAATAAAATCTGCATTCTGAACGCTTACTACAAAGTTTTTTGCACCTTCACACTACCGGGTGTTCGGATTGAAATGTAACGCAAAAAACCCGGCGGTGTTTGATCTTCAAAGAGGCAGCAAAGATGCAAAGAAACGGCATTTTTTATAAAGCATGTTGCTTTACAAGAACTTTATTTACGGTTTAAAGGCAACTCTGATTAAATCAACACCATAGAGAGATGGTTAACTCTGTAGAAAAAAATTAACTGCCTCATCCCAATTATTGCGTAGATCCCGCTACTATAATTGAATAAAAAATGGACGACAATTTTAATTTTAAGCTATATTAAAGATCTAATTAAATAATAAATTTTGAAAAGCAAACAATCTTTAATAGTAGAAAACTAAATTTTATTTTTGATAAATAAATAATAAGACTAAACCCCAGAAATCATATACAATAGAAGCGCCAAGCCGTATACCTCGCTTAGGTTTGTTTTGAAGCCAACATCTTCGCATTTGTTGGTAAAAAATATCAGATTCCGTATGTCTCATTGGCGTAGTGTACTTAGGCCAAACAGGCTATAAAGTAGCTTGGTTCAGTAGCGTAACAAAATACATCAATCATATTCTAACTGAAATTTTACGCTTAATAAGACAATTTAAGATGCAAACGAGTTTACTTTTTAACCTCAAAACCTGTCAAAAATCCATTCATATTTAAATTTGTGTTGGAAAAACAATTTAATAAATTGAAATGTCAACAAACCAACTGAACGACAAGTTTCAATGTTCAATACGAACATACCCGATTGCATCTTCATCGTTAGGGCGAAAACATACGAGAGAGTACTATCAAATTACCTAGGGATTTGATGCCTTTGTTTACATGAGATGTTGGTTTCCACAGGAATGTATCTTGCCGCTTCTAGTATACGTATATGATTTTTGTGGACTAAACCATATTAAATGAAAACATTTTCAAGGTGACACCTTTTGACTTTTTCCCTGGACTGTCAAGCATCCTTCACTTATGTCATTGACATCTATAGCTTGGAGAGTTCCTTGGAAACCGAAACGTTCTTTCAACCTCATTCTCTTCCAAACCACAAACCAAAAAACGTTTCGACATTGTCACACAAGTGTAACATCAATGAACAATAATAACAGTGAACAGAACTTCAATCAAAATGAACAACTACAATTATTAAAAAAAATGAAATTTCGAATGACATCTCCTTCTTCTGCTTGTGTGCTGCCACCTGCGATAGGTGAGTTGAACTATTTACAACTAGCGCCATCTGCGCTGTGGCTGGCAAGGTGCTGACGAAGAGAACCTAATTATTAAACCAATATAGCAAAATGAAATAAAATGATGCGGTCAAACCTCATGCAGAAATAAGGGGAGATGGGAATCTTATATCATGAGATTTGACTGCATGATTCTGTCTCATTTTACTATATTGGTGTCATTCAGATTCTCTCTGTCAGCACGTTCCCAACCACACCGCAGATGGCACTAGTGGTAAATCGTTCAACACACCTACCGCAGGTGCAGCACTTTGCACAAAATTGACGAATAAAAGAAGAAGGAGATGTCATTCGAAATTTCATTTGTCTAAATTGTAGTTGTTCATTTTGATAGAAGTTCTGTGCGTTCTTATTATTGTTCATTGGCGTTATATTTGTGTTACAATGTCGAAACGTTTTTTGGTTTACGTTTTGGAAGTGAACGAGGTTAAAAGAATGCTTCGCTTTCCAAGGAACCCTCCAAGTTATAGATGTCAATCACTCATATCTGAAGGATGCTTGACAGTCCAGGGAAAAAGTTAAAACGCTTCGTCACCTTGAAAATTTAAATATTTTCATTTAATATGGTTTATTATTCTTTATTTATCACAAATAAAATTTAATTTTCTACTATTAAAGATTGTTTGCTTTTTAAAATTTAGTCTTAAATTACATATTTAATGTAGCTTCAAATTCAAAATTCCCGCCTATTTTTTATTCAAGCATAGTAGCAACATTTACGCAATGGTTGGGTTGAGGCATGGTTAACTTTTTTCTACAGAGTTACCCATCTCTCCATGTCTCTGCCTCATGATATAAGATTCCTATCTCCCCTTATATCTAGTCAATACTGATTAGGAAAATCGCACTTGACATTTACGCTAAACGTTCCGCCACAACTGACAGATTTAACAATGAAAAGTCCCCAACGGAAATATTTCGAATATTCTAAAATATATTTTTCGAATACGCGAAAACGCGTGCAAATATGACAAAGTGCATGCAAATACGACAAAACTCGTACCAACACGAGAGAAGATATACACATACGAGAAAATATGCGTGATAACGCATGCACATACGTAAAAATGCGTGCAAATATGTGAAACCGGACAATTCACACAAAAAAGTTGTTGTTTGAATATATTGAATGACTTACATTTGATACAGGGCCGCCAGTAACTAAGTAAAAAGTTCAGTGATAAAAACCACTTGAACAAATTTTTTTTTTATATTTCTTTTTATATTCTACCTTCTCGGGTTTTTCTGTACTTTAGTTGATAAAACGCTGAGTTGAATTTTACATCAATTTATTATTTTTCTTCCAGGCCTGACGCGTTTCGTGATTATCTCGCTTCTTCAGAGCCAAAACTCATTATAAAAGTAATATCATTTCCAACAAATTAAATGATTTGAAATTATCGAGAACATATATGACGTATATAAGTATAGTTGACTGACAAAGTTGTTATGTTTAGATTTATGTATGTTTAAATTACAATATACTTATAATTAACGTTATTTCTGGTAAAACCCTACATCTACACTTAAAAGTAAACTATTGCTTATATTGATCACATTTTATATCGGATGTTTAGGAAGGAAGAGAGATAATCGCGAAACTCGTCAAGCCTGGACAAAAAATAAATTGATGTAAAACTCAACTCAGCGCTTTATTAACTAAAGGGCAGCAAAACCCAAAAAGGTATAATATAAAAAGAAATATAAAAAAGGATGTCCAAGAACAAACAAAACCAAATGTTTTTTTCTAAAATAGAAATGTTAATTGATGTAACCCACGTGGGGTATTTTAATAATATTAAGTTATTTTATAAAAATTTCGAGTTCCGCGGACTGCGATTAGCGGGGTACAGGCCAGAAAATAGAAGTACAAATAACAGCCGCACGAAGAGAAAACAAAAAAAAAACTGGACAAAGATATTTATTTTCTGTTTTCATCATCTCATACGATAATATTCTGGGAAAGTATACGAAAACAATTAATATTTTAAATTACTATTACGGTCGATCAGTGATTTTAAGGTTTGTTCCGACCGTCGCTTATGAACGGTTCAATGTACCGTTCATGTACTAGTTATAAACCAATTCAACAACAAATTAGTTCAGTGGACGGTTTGTTATTAATTGAAAGTAGGTTGGAACGATTCTTATACCACAGGATGTTCCGATTGTAATTCGGCAAAGTTCGTACGCAATTGTAAAACACGCACCAACAATGTCAAAAGTTACGACTTAGAACACCCGAAGTCTATTGCGCATGACAGTACAAGCTATTCTTTCTCAGGAGCAAGTACTGATATTACCGTTCATGTATTGGTTCATGTACGATACACGAGGCAATTGGAACGGCAAGTGGATCGTACATCCAACGATACAGGTGCTGATTTGAACGCTAATTTTGTAATGCGCATGTGGTGGAGCGTTCAATGTGCGGTTTTCTGCATGGTTGGGACAATCCTCAAATCATTTGGGCATACATATATTCTGTTAATGTTGTTTGTGTCTCTGTAATGTATCTAGTATAAAATATGAATTGTTTATATAAATTTTCCTGCAACAGGCACATACACATTACTGTACCTATATATTTTATGAAATCTTTTATTTGAGAATTTGGTTTGTTATGTGGAGGTATTCCATTTCGGAATTTAGTATTTGGGTGTTTGTTATTTGATATTCTGTTATTTGGCAACCTGCTACTTGAGAATTTGTTATTTGACTTTGGGCAAATCGAAAGAAGAAGAAGTCATTTGAGAACCTATTATTTGGCAATTTAATATTCAATAATTTATTATATCACAATCTTGTATTTAAGAATCTATTTTTTATATTTGAGAAATTATTTGAAAATCTATTACTTGATAATTTCGTATTTAAGAATTAATTATTTAATAATTATATTGGAGTATACATATATTATTTAATTATTTGTTATTTAAGAATCTAACTATTATTTGATCAGTTAACATCCATGGATGGGGAATCTATTTTTTAGTATACATATATTCTTTGAGAATCGACCCTTAGAGGATGTATACAATGGAAGTAGGAAGGGGGGGAATAAGTCCTAGCCGTAGAACATAGGCATATAAAATGAAGCCAAAATTTAATGCATAGTAGCAGAAGCGGCGGTGTGCCGCGGTGGTGACGCTTGCGCAATGATTTCTTGGACACGAGGTACAGAAAACAAACGGTATTTTCATCACATCGGAGAACAGTCTCTCATGTGCAAGTAACACACGCCAAGACGACCGAGAGACAACTGAGCTCAGATCTGACTGCCACTCGAGGACACTAATTTCTGCACCCCGCTAGGCCCCAACGTTGTAACACATTATTACCATGAAGGTTATTCCCTTATTTTCTTACTTCCATTATGTATACTATGGGAATATATTCTTTGAGAACTTAAACTGGCGCGGCGTCCAAAATTAAAGGAACACCTACGAGCGGGCAAATATTTCGGTCATTCTTACAACTGAATAACTCCGAGAGAAATGATTATACGAAAATTTTATGTAAATCATTTTCAAGGAAAAACTCTACTTTTTGATGCTGTAAGCAAAAAGTTTCTATTTGTAAAGAAAAGCCCATTTTTTATGTGAGAAACGAGATACAAATATTTTTGTGAAAATTTCTGAAAATTTAAACAAGTCCAGGGACTTCAATAACTTGTTTGATTGATTTCTCTAAGTGTATTTTGTTGTGTGAACGTTTCTCTTTAATTCATTTTTCTACGACAATTTTTAACGAAATTATTGACAATTAAAGAAAAAATCGCACTCTTGACTTTTAATTGTCATAACTTCTGATAGCAAAGCGCAATATGCATTTAGTCTGCGGCACAATAAACCGTATATCATTCTAGTGCCATTGAGTTTAATTTTCCGGAAACTGACTTTTTTACTAGGTAGATTTTGTTCAAAAATGATGTTAAAATTTACGAATTTGCAGGGTCGTATAAAAACTGCCGTTAGTTACATCAAGGGCATTAATGGTATCGATGGTATGCGATGTTTAAGCCTTTTTATAAGCTAAAACTATTATTAAAACATGTGCAAAATTTCAGATCGATCAAAAGCTGTATTCCTTATATCCTTGTGTTTTAGAGTTGGACGTCCGTCGATATGAGCTATGAAGCTACTGCGGCTGCATGACCAGCGCTCGCTAAGCCAACCCTTACGGGGTCCGTCTAAAGCACGCTATACGCTGTGTGCATATAACCAGCGCTAAGCCATGGCCATGCAGCCGCAGTAGCTTCATAACTGATTTCGACGGATATCCAACTTTAAAACACAAGGACATAAAGAATACATTTTTAGATAGATCTGAAATTTTTCACGTTTAATGATAGTTTTAGCTTATAAAAAGCGTAAACATCGCAATGATACCCTTAATGCCCTTGATGTAACGGCAGTTTTTATACGACCCTACAAATTCTAAAATTTTAGCATCACTTTTGAAGGAAATTCACCTAGTAAAAGTCAGTTCACGGAAAATTAAAGTATGATTAAATGATATTATAAGATTTCTTATGCCGTAGGCTAAATGCATATTGCCCTTTGCTATCGGAAGTTATGGCAATTAAAAGTCAAGAGTGCGTATTTTTTTCTTTAATTGTCAATAACTTCGTTAAAAATTGTCGTAGAAAATTAAATTAAAATGAAACTCTTAAACAAACGTTCACACTACAAAATGCACTTGGAGAAATTAATCGAAAACAATTATTGAAGTCTGTGGGACTTGTTTAAATTTTCGGAAATTTTCAAAAAAAATTTTCATTCTCGTTTCTCACATAAAAAATGGGATTTCCTTTACAAAAAGAAACTTTTGCTTACAGCATCAAAAAGTAGAGAGTTTTTCCTTGAAAATGATGTGCATATAATATTTGTATAATGATTTTTCTCGGAGTTACACATTTTGAAAATGACCGAAATATTTGCTCTCTCGTAGGTGTTCCTTTAATTTTAGAAACTATTCAATTTCAACCAATTATTATTTCTTCACAAAACAATAATTCCTTTGAAAATCAAATCATCTCAGAAAACCAATCATTTTAGAAAAGCAATCATCTTAGAAAAACATTCATCTTAGAAAAGCAATCATCTTAGAAAATCAATCATCTTGGAAAAAACAATCATCTTGGAAAAAACAATCATCTTAGAAAAATCGATAATCTCTTTGAAAAAAACAATAATTTCTGGAAAAAAGGATCCATCCTCCGAAAAGAAAAGTGATCCATAAAAGAAGGATCCACGGCGATGAGCGCTTTATTTTTGCTCCGTTTGTAAAGGTGCTCGCCCTCATTTGTTGTTAGAGAGCACTGACGAAAGTGACGCCTATAAAAACAAGGAACATATTCTAGGCATATAAAGGATGAAATTGAGAAGGATCCTTAACAGAAAAAGGATACATTTATTAAATAGATAAAAGAAAGAGAGGGAAAATAGCGCGTGCGGTGGAAATTAGATTATAACCGACAGAAAAAATAAACGCTCGGTGTTTTAGAGTTTAGGACCGAAGAGAAAAGAAAGCCAGCTGCGGAGAGAGGGCGGCTGCCGAATGAAAACTCTCACATTTATATTTGTATATGTGTTATTGAGCGAACTCGAAGAGAATTATTTTTGCAGTAGTTACTGCTATAAAATAGAATTGAATTGAATAAGATAAAAATGGACCCTGCGATTTCATAATTGGGGAAGTCGGCCTATTTCATTAAATTTGACCGAGTGGCCGGGGCGGGTGGTAAGAATGAGCGGGGGAGGGGGTGAAGAGATGCGGGGAGAGGGTGTGGGGGTGAAGTGAAATGAGCGAAATGGTGAAGGGGCAAAGAAGTGAAGTTGCGAAGTGGTAAGGGGCGAAGGAGCAAACGAGCGAAGGGATGAAGGAGTGAAGCTGGAGCCAGGAATTCAACTCATCGGTCCTGAACTCGTGCACTCCAGATGCGGAACGTCGCAACATGTGCTATACGTGCGACACGATGCGACGCTCAGCGTAGAGGCACGTGCAACATGATGTGATGCTCGGCGTCGCGACATTTTGTGACGCCCGATCGCGACGGCATTAGCGGACTGCGATATGCGCCTTACATGTAGCTAAGGTCATACTTGGTCATAGCCATACCCGGGATGGGTCGCAGCAGTTCTGATCTGGCCCTGAGTGGGCGTACGCAACCCGCAAGATCACCAACCAAGCCTTTATATGTAAGCCTTAAATTTACTAAAATGTGGATTTGGAAAAATATAGGTTTATTCCATTTATCAGGGGAGTCCGCTGACGTCGGATGACGAAAGGCATACGGCCATTACCGAGCGCCAGAGGTGAACTCGTATTTCTTTATTTTATTTCCACCCTTTTCTTCTCCGACGTCGCGCCTCTACCCGACCTACAGACACTAAAAACGCGCCTCTATTTTACGAAAATTTCCTGGGGAAAATTACCCAATTTTCGACGATATATGTGCCCGATTTTTATATAAAATATAAATATAAGAAACCAATTGATTGAAATTTTCGCCCGAATTACTCGCATCTGAACGATAAATAAAATGTTATTTTGCGGACTGTTGTGTCTTTTAGTGTTTCTTCATGTATGCGGTTTTCCACATATATATGGTTTTCCAGGTATATACAGGATTTACAGATATTTCCACAAACATGTCTTCAGGCTTTTCCCTTAAAACATTAAACCCAAAAACCGAATATTAAAGCATTAGTCGCCGTTCTTCGTTTCGTGTAAGTCAGACACTCACCTTCAGATAACATTTATAAGGAATTTATATAATAGATGCAAACTCGTAATGTAAAGACAGTCTCCAGTTGTGCGATGATGTTGGCAGATAAACGGATGCGATAGGAAATCAATAAGACAATAATTATAGAATTTCTGTTGTGTAGACAGCGGCGCGCGGTGCGAGCTTGACCAATATTTCCTTCCCCAAATTCAGCACATGGGCTCGGCCGAAACTCAAACATTTAGTGTTTTGCGCATTTTTACATACAAGGTGACCCCGCGATTTCTGGAAGATTAGAATATTACTCTAAGCATTATACTTTTAAATGTATACAACTATGTAAAAGGTATATCTGAGGTATTCGGTTATATCTTTAAAAATACATCGCATTTATATTATGTAATAAGTAATTTGATTTGTTCTTACTTTGTACTATGTAGGAATGGAAAAGACCACCTTGTAGCGTCAAAATGATAATTACAACGTAGTTTGCGTTAATTGCTCTCGGCGCACCCTTGCCAGAATAGGGCCCAACTTTCGGGCGTAAATAATTTAAACGGACCGGCGTTCCATGGCACCTCACGATATGTAGAAAACATCTGAAAAATATAATTTCTAAAAATGGGCAAAATTCGAAAATGCAACCGCGCTACCCCCACACGTAACAATAACATCTTGAAATGTAATTTTAATCAGAATAGTATCGCGTCCACGTCCAGTTGGCCACAATATTACTAATTAAAACCCATCTCTTTAGAAGCATCCTATACATAATAACACCGTCAACAAACTCGCAACCAACAAATAAATAGTAATTATTTTAAATATTCACATCTGGCAGCCACATCAGGTACACCCCTATCAATATTAGGACACGATTAGGAACATTTTCGGGCTAAGTAAAAACTGATTTGTTCGTTTCTGAGTTGCATTTCCTGAAATTTTGCACATTTGCCCGACGTGATTCTGCCACGTGACGCCGATCCTCTCACTACTTATAAGCTGAGGCCCTGCACTTTGGCAACAGCGCACGACCTTTAAAACCTGTAAAAATGTATAACCTACAAACAATCTGTTTTTTGTAACATGCTATATATACACACTAGCTAAAGTAATAATATAGAAACCCGTATTTAAAAAACTTAAAGTTAGGTTTTTGGGGTTGCGCCCGCTTCCTTGAGAGCCCTGGAACATTATGCTACAAACAACTTATATATTAACAGGAGAGCCTCGCAGGAAAGGGGGCGCAGCTTTTGATTTTTCGCTCATTTACATCTATTCTAGTCGAACACCATAAGGGCCATTTAGACGCCTTTTCATGCGCCGAAGCTTTTTTACAAAATACGGAAGGCGTCCGCGTCAAGCGTGTTTAAATATTCCTCTCATCTTTACTTTACTTTGCGTAAGGACTTCTTAGTGTTTTATTTATTCCCTAAGGTTTCACGTGCGACCAAATTCTGTGGTTTCATTTTTGGTTTCGTTTTTTATTGTTTAATGGTTTTCTGTGTGTGTGTGGATCGCACTCGCACACAACTATTTTCTACATGTTCTACAACATTACGTTCCCTTTTCTGGGACGATTCGCTCGCACTCGCCCGAACTTTCACTTCCACATTTTGTTCAGTTTCGCCCTAAAACTAAATCCATCCCTCAGCGCGAGCAGGGGTGACCGTATTTGCATATTCGCAATTCGCCGCAACAACGGTCCCTGTGAAATAATGCTCGCCTTATTGTTGCACAAAAAGACATCGATTTTTATTTATTCTTAGGGCAATTATCCTTGCAGAAATGAGAGGGAGACTCGCTAATGTCCGAATTTTGCCCATAAAATATCCCCCTATGTTCTCTTTCTACCTCATCAATCTTCATTGCTTGAATAATCTTTTCGGTTGAATATTTTATTTGTGCATTAAACTTTGTGTTTAAGATCGTCGCAGTGCATCGTGCATAAGAACGGTGGAGAACTTAATCAGCTTTTTTTTATCTGGGACTAACTGGATACATTATCGATGGGATAATCTTAAGGAAAATATAGTTTAAATTTTTTTAACAATGTTGAATTCCGACAAATCGAATATTGACATTTTTATCTGATTTTTTAACATGTAATGTAAGCGATAATATGTATTTTTAAATATTTCTATCAGAATTATTAAAACTTAAACAAAATTTGAATTGGATATTTACTTATATAACACATTCACAAAAAAAATAGTAGTTACGTCATATTTCTGACAGATAAGGTCCGGTGAAACATTTTAGGTTATCTGTCAAATAGTTCATCTTTAAGAGTTGCCCAATATTCAATATCAAAATCAACTACGTATGTGACTCTCTAGTTAGAGTATAACGGGTGAGATAACAAAAACGACTTTAGTAAAATAGTTGAAGTAATTCCAGTGCAAATGTCCGAATCAAAATATGCAAATTGACGTGCAGCGCTTGCTGCGATTTCGCACGTTCTCGCTGCATTTTAATCATGAGCAGTTGCATAAATTTAGTAGAAATCAAATTTTTAGGGAACCCTAGTGCATATGGGCGGTCCACGCGACAAAGCAGCTGTTTACAGAATTTTAGAAAGAGGGTTTGCTAACAATAGCTGTGAAAAAATTATAAAGAAACAGTCGGAGCGAGATGGCTGATTTGCATTGTGTTTGCATAATGAGATATGTGCTGACCGAGGGTTGGAATCATTTCGATGCTACATGTAAACGGTCTGATCGATCCTTTTTATATCGGCTCGACTATTATGTTTGCTGAAAACTGAAATCGCTTACATTACATATGAGCCCGTGAAGAATTTGAAACGTAACAAATAAATATCGAGTGATTTTAAATGATTGAATTACAATAAATGTCGGAAATGTACCGCTCCTTAGATCAACAGAAGAGACCGCGTTTCTTATAATTAAATCGTTTAAAATCACCCGACATATTCACTAGCGCACCGTAAGGGGACGACATAAGCAACGAAATCAGAATACAAAATATATTTAATTTTTTTCTAAAATCTAGTTGGTTAGAAACAAATATACGAATTAAATACTCAGTGTTGTGAAGAGAAACATTTGTAAAAACTTTAATTTAATATTGAAGTTGAAAGTGAAAGAGATGAACGATGGCGAGCGAACACGGCATCCCATTCTGAGCAAATACGTAATTTTGTTCCTTACAATGTTAAACCTGGATATATTTTATGTATTTGATAGCACAAAGGCTTTTACATTTTATGAAATAGCAGGTCATTTGCAATTACTGAAGGCACACAGCTTAGTATATTACAACTAGTAATTAGCAAAGATATTCAGTTTTGTACTTTGTAATAAGTATAATAATAATAACAATATGTTTACATACCAATTGAATTGAATCGGGTAAGTTTACCGTTGCGTAGTGTGTCGGACCGGTTGGTTCCTAAAGGACTACTCGAGGTGGTCCCACTGCTGTCCTCACTTTGACTATTCGTCTTGACGTTGGTTATTTGGTATGACGTGAAGGTGACGAATGATTCTGCCGCCTCTGGTGCTAATGGTGACATGAATGGTGGTATGGTGGAGACATGATGGTGAAGGGGTCGACGCTCACGCATCCACAGCTATGGATGCACCTGTTGTTCAAAAAGTGCGCTGGTAGTTCCACTACACCGATACGATTGAAGATGTACGATGTCATGTGGTAAGGTATCAAATAGTACCTTGTGAAATGGCACTTTCTCAAAGGATACCACGTCAAGTGGTACCATGTAAAATAGTGCCGTGTCAAATGGTTCCATCTTATATGATACGATGTTAAATGGTATAGTGTCAAACGGTACCGCGCCAAAGAGTACAATATCAAATAGAACTCTCTCATATGACATGATGTTCAAAGGTACTATGTGAAATGCTACGTCTGTAGTTAAAGTGGATTCAAATGGAATACTGATCCTTCGAGTAAGATATTGTTCGGTCACGTGGGATACTGGTCATTCGAGTTGTTGAAAGTTTGAGAGAAATTAGATAGTTCAAGAGAGTTGTTGATCATTCTAACAAGATGTTGATCAATCTAGCGAGATGTTAATCATTCTAGCGCGATATTGATAATTTCAATGGGCATTCCAGTGGGATGCTGATAATTCCAGTTGAATATTGATCGTTCAAGGGAAATGGATATTGTTCAAGTGTAGTGTTGATGGTCCAAAATCGATTATTGATTGTCCCAGCGTAATGTTGGTCGTATAAGTCGAATGTCAATCATTCAATTGAGACGTTGATCATCCATGTGGAAACCTGATCGTCGAAGTGACGAAGAAATCGCCGAAGTAGAAAGATTATCCTCCAAGTGGAAATGCGTTCGTCCAAGTGGAAAGCCGATGGTCTAAGTGAAAACCAGATCGTCAGGGTGGTGTATTTACACACACTGGTGGCCCAAAGGGCACCGTGGTACTTCCCGTGATGGTCAGGTGCAACGCTGTTGGTTCAAGTAGTACGACTGTGGTTGTAGTGGAACGGAGTTTCGTGGAAGACGCCCGGCTGAGGAACTGATAATTGTAACTGATCAACAACTGAAGAACAACGGAAGTTTCGAGATGTGTTACCCTTGTGGACATAAAAATAAACAACTGCAATTCAGTGTTTTCCATTAAAACGTTTAGTAGTTACATTTACATAAAATTATGCTAGCTAGTATCCCTGAAGGCGTCAACGAACAGCCCGCAACGGCAAACGCCCTTCACGATTTTCGTCTCGCGCAGACGCTGCCCTGATCGCCATCAAGTGCAAATAATTCGCTGATAATACGATCTGCGTCACAGTAGTCCTGTCGAATTTAGCGACTCATGTCACAGGTGTCGTTGTCATGTTGCACATATCCTCTTGTTGCGCTCATCGTATTTTGTTGCACGTATCATGTCATGGTGCACTTGTAGTATTTTGCGCACGTATCGTATCGTCCCGAACGTGCCACATCTTCTCGCTCGCATCGTATCTTCTCGTTCGTATTGTATCTTCTCGTGTGTACCGTATCTTCTCGCGCATATCGTATCTTTTCGCACACATCGTGTTATATTGCGCGTAATGTATCTTCGTAATTATCGTATCGTGTCATATGACACGCATTGTATCAAAATAAATGGTGGTAGTGAATATTATAAGTTTGTTCGCGATTTGACGCCTGCCGTAACGGTAACCCCACGCTCGTCGTCCATCACATTGACTGAGTTTTGTTAGTTATCTTTGATATTTTACATCCTACTATCTAGTCAGGAACTCGAGACAGGAAAGCAGGACGGATCCGGAGACCCTCGCCTGCGAAGAAGAGATCTGATTGTACTTGTTTCAGTTAACCCTGAGTTGCGTAGACTGGGCATGCCGAACGTTAACTGACTCTTGAGCAAGCTACATCTATACAACTGAATACATACACAGTTACTTTCAACGAATAGTTATATATCGAGAGATAAAATAGGAACTTCATTAAACATCACCTAAAGCTTTCTATCGTACAAAACATCAGTATCTCGATATTATCATTTTAAAAGTGAAAATTAACAGACTATATAAAATTTCACTCAGTCTTTCCGGTATTTGCATAAAAATATGTGCTTCATTTAGCCCTCGTAATATACGGGGGTGGCTTTGCAAATATAGGAATACGCGTATATATTAAGATTACAAGATAAATAAAAATTATAATCACAGGTGTAGCTATCGCCATCAATTGTTTCTTTAAAAAAATATGTCATGTCACATCTATGCAAACTACGTGCGTTACGGTTAGGCCGGGGTGAGGTTGAAGGTCACGCTGAAAGGGCCCGACTGCCGCTGGAGAACCGGCAGGAAGACGACAGATGGAGCGAAACGTCTCTCGTCAGCCATCGTCTGGGTCTCGTCCACAAGGAAAGCTTGCATCACGTAGCCGCCATTGGTGTTGTTGCCTCCGACGTTCCCGGCACCTCCGGCGCTTGCGGGGCCTCCGACACTGCCGGCGCTTCCAATGTTTCCAACGCTCCCGGCGTTTCTGGCATTTCCGGTGCCTCCGACGCTTTCGGCACTTCCAGCGTTTCCGACGCCTCCGACGTTTCCGATGCCTCCGACTGTTCCAATGCCTTCGATGCCTCCAACGCTTCCAATTCCTCCAATGTTTCCGACACCCACGATTCCTCCGGTTACTCCAATCCCCCCGACTGCTCCTCCGACACCTCCAACGGCCGTCATCCTCAGAGCGGAACCTCCACGGTCCTCTTCGTCTTCCATCATCGAGCTTTGAGGCAAAGCGTAAGTAGCGGGTAGTTGAGTTTTCTTCGCCACATCCTTCAGCGATTGTCCCACTTCCGGAGAAAGTTCTGCGCAGACCAATTTCCTTTTGGCTGCGGCCAGTGCGGCTGCTGAAGCTCCTGCACCTCCTCCAATCCCTCCAACTCCTGATACACCTGGAACTCCGGAGACTCCGGATATCCCTGAGATTCCTGAGACTCTTGCAACCCCAGCGATTCCTGACATTCCAGAGATTCCTGCGATTCCCGCCGCCGTGGCATTTACTGTCGCAGTCCCCGGACTAGTACACAATTTCTTGACACCCACTTTGCTGTCTTCCCATATTCCTCCTTCTTCCAAAGGTCCGCTTTCAGAAGGTTCTCTCGGGAGGTCGCCTAGGGTGGCAGATCCTTGCTCCAAAGCCCCGTTAAAGAAAGGAGGGATGGGCAGGAAGGGGTGTTGACTGAACATGTGATGCTGAAACAGTTCGGCTTGGAGGAATGTTTGGGGGCAAACAGGGCACTTGATAGTAACACCCTCTCCCTCGGTGGTGGATTGCAGTGAATGCGAACGCTCGTGGACGAAGAGGAAGGGTAGCACGGTGGTGCTGAAAGGGCAATATGAGCAATGATAGTTCTTGGTGTTGGCGTCATCCGTGCCGAAAATACTCGAAAGAACGTTTTGGATCCGAACTTTGGGGGGGTTGTCTTGGTGGCCTCCGTTTGGAATTTTCAAGGTGGGGCTTACTCTTTCGTTGTGGGAGGATTTCGAGTTAACCCCAGCTTTGTTTTGGTACCCCACGGTTTGGTGGAGTTGTTGCTCCATCTCAGCCCATTTCTCGGCGCCTGCTTGCCCGTGGTCACTCAGAAGGTGAGCTTTCAGCCACTTAGTGCTTCTAAAGCGTCTACTGCAGATGGAGCAAACTTCCGTGAAGTGGGTGAAGTACCGGTGGCTTAAATCGGCCAGGTCCGCGGGCTTTAAAGTCGTTTCTGAGGTTTCTGCAGGCGGGAGGTGGGAGGTCTGGTCTTCAATCTTCCTGGGCTGCAACAGACTCGTCCCATACTCCACGATCCCGTGGGTATTGTGCTTATGGACTCTTAGAAAATACTTGCTGCATAGTTCTTTGTTGCAAATGTCGCAAACGACCCCCCCTATTTGTGCCCCGTTCTCTATCTCGATCCCGTGCATCCTCTGCATGTGGGTCTTCATAAAGTACTTGTTGCACAGCTCCTTGTTACAAATTTCACAGTAGCTGCTGGTGGGAGTGAGACTCATGGAGGCGCGTCTGTCGGAAGGAGCCGGGGTTCGCGGGGCAACCCCTTTTTCCGGTGTTTGAAAGTTACTGAACTCGTCTTTCGACTCCAAAGGTTTGCCGGAGTGGAACTCCTGGATGTGCTTCTTCATTTCTTCTACGCTCTGGAGGTCCTTGCCACAGATTTCGCACATAGTGTTGTTATTGATCGTCGCAGTCTCTCCGTGGACCCTAGCAACTTCTCCATGGATTCTTGGGTTTTCTCCTTGGATCGACGTGCCCTCTCCATGGTCTTCGTTCTTTTCGCTTTCCCCGGTTTCATCCAAAAGCAGTCCGTGCTCCGTCATCATGTGGGCGTGTAAATAGAACCGGTTTTCGAACTCTTTGTTGCAGGAGCCGCAGGAGGTGCCGGCCTTGTTCACGTCCAAATCGTTCAGTTGCAACACTAGAGTTTGTAACTTTTGCAAATCTTCACTGATCGTATCCGCAGCACTCACAAGTAATTTTTCCGGTACAGAAGATTCAGACGATTTTCTGTCCTCTAGATTAGCGACGTCGGCTTCCTGTGTCGAGTAGGGTAGTAATTTCGAGTGTACACTCACGTTGTGTAGCTGGGCCAAACTGACATTTTGGAACTTGATCCCGCACTGTTCGCAACTGATTTCCGGAGGCGAAGAGGTTTTTCTGTCTCCGAAGGAGCTGGAGCTGTTGTTTTGCTCGGTCATGATCAGGTTCAAAGGGCTGGTTTGGGTAGTGTTCTGCCACGACACCCCTAGGTCTTTCTCCTTCCCGTCTTCGGGGATGAAGATCCCGTGCCGTTTCATCTTGTGGGTTCGTAGGAAGTACTTGTTACAGTATTCCTTGCAGCAGATCTCGCAGAACGCTTTGGGGTTCATGACACCTATTTTCCGGTATCGATTCGAGAGGTCTAGCTCGCGATTTTGCTGCCCCGGAGACAGCTTGCTTGGCGAGGTGTAAATCATGTTGTCTTGGTCCTTGTCGTCGGGTTTAGGGTCGCCTTGGGGACTTAAAGAAGCGTCGTCGGGTTGGTCTCCATGCGCGAGTTTCTCGTTGTCCCCGTTGGATATCCCGTTAGAAGAGTTGTTGGGGGCGTCCGCGTTGTCGTCGTACAGCAGGGGCTTGTTCGTCAACTTCGGGAAAACTTTACTGCTTTGGAATGGAAACAAATCGGGGAACGGATTCATTAGATTACCCTGTGGTTTTTGCTGTTCCGATTTCGGGGCGTCCACGTATCCGGAGCCACCAAGGAGAGATTCCGCAGAGGAAGCGTCCTGGCCAAAGAGAGACTTGGCTTTAATCATCTTTATCGGGTCCGCACTGGGTAGCTTGATATTAGCGGTGTAGGAAGGAATGTTTACGGAAGCGGAGAGTTGCTCCGACGCGGGTGGATCGGAGTAGATGCCGTGCTTGTTAGCTTTGTGGGTCTTCAAGAAGTATTTGTTGCAAAATTCCTTGTTGCACAACTCGCAATACGCATCAGGATTGAAGATCCTGATCTGCTGGCGCGGGGGCATGGCTTCCGGCTGGGAAAACGGGGGCAGGGCCATGAACATTTGGTTCGCCGGATTGAACGGCAAGAGGTTGGCGTTCATCCAGTCTTTATTTTGCATTTCGGTCATCCATGGTATTTCTGAGCCTGGCCCCGACCGTGTCGGGGTTAGCTCCAAGGGTGTTTCGGGACGAGACAGGGGGGTGGCAGGCTTCTCTATTTCCTTTTTGCTCTCGACCGTTATGTGCTCCAAAGTAACATGGTTCTCGAGGTGCTCCTGGTCGTTGCAGAGGAGTTGGCACACTGGACAACGCAACTCGGACTCCGGCGAGTTGTCGAGGAGCTTACCTTCCGAGGCCAAGGGACTAGAATCGGCGGCGGAAATGCGAACGGGGGTGGACTGTTTCCTTCTTTTCTTGCAAGGATCGTTTGACAGGGGCGCGCCGGCGGACAAGCACCGTTTGATGGGGCGAGGTGTTTCGAAGTCGTGATCGCTCCTCCCTCCGGAGGGGATGTTTTCTTCGGCGACGCCGCCGCTGCTGTTGTAACCGCTGCTGTGGATGGGGCCAGAGTTTGATGGCAAGGTGACGGATGTCATCATCTTGGTTTTTAGGCGACATGCAATGGTACCAGGGGTCCCTGTGGAAGACATCAAAACAAACGCGTGTTAATCCTACACTAAATAAAGAATAATACATTTAGAATAAAGATGGTCACAAAGTACGGTACTGAGCTCTTAATTTGGCAAAAAGTTTCCCCTAAACTATGAACACTTAATTTCAATCGGCGATCATTTACATTGGTCTTGTGGACGTTTTGGGTGACACACGGCTATCACCGATTTTGACCTACCAGAATGCTCGGCATCTTGAGTGCTCGCACGATCATGTTTGAATTCTACGTTTAAAGTATGTTTCCCGTGTTTTAACATGTGGAAAAAGTTATCTATTAAATTTTACAGAAAATATCCCATAGAATTTTAAAAAATGCCAAAACTTGTATTAACTATTGCCTGTATTTGTTGCCTTTTTAGAAAAACATAGTTTCGGAAACTTTCTACTTTGAATAAAGTCTAAATGGAAAATTAGCATGTAAGAGCTAGGTCAAAATATAACAATCGCAATAAAGTTGACGGTGACCATAAAATAATTATTTTATTTAGAGGGTTTCTCATACTTCGCTCGGGTAAAACTGGTAACTGTAAAAAAGGATAGCCACTAAAGGCAGTTAAATATGTTTGAATATCTTGAACAAAGATGACCTGAGGCAAATTCTTAAAGGACGACTTATATACTAATAATAGTAACAACACCCCGAAAGTGACTTTAATAACGGACGATTTCCGTCCCATCTCGCTAAGATAGGGTTTTTCTTATGCCTATTATGTATGCGTCAGGACATCATTAGGTGACATGAATCATGCATTTTTCTTCCTCGGATATTTCCACTGAAAAAACACAATGTTTGTAAGAAGAATGGATGGTCGTATTGATTTTGTACCAACTGTGATATTCGAAATATTTTTATTATAGTTAATTATTTTTTATTTCTCTTCTTTTCCTGGGTGTTTTAATTGAACAACTTTCCTTCTTCAATTCTTTTCTTTATTTTACCACAACGTTTCGCCTATTGTATATTGGCTTCTTCAGGTGGTTTATTTATATTTGTTTCCAATCTGCATCTTCGTCAAGTCTTCTATCTTTAAACATCCTTATTGCATACATTAAAAGCTTATATTAATACTTATATTTATTAAAAGTATTCTTAAAATAAAATTGAACTAGCACATTTATAAATTTTGTCTAAAATCAAACAAAATTTATAAATGTGCTAATTCAACTTTACTTTAAGAATAATTTTAATAAATATAAGTATTAATATAAATTTTTAATGTGTACAATAAGGGTGTTTAAAGATAGAAGAATTAGTGAAGATGCAGATTGGAAACAAATATAAATAAACCACCTGAGGAGACCGATATACAGGGTGAGTGTTACAAGACGACATCTCCAAAACCAGTTGGGGTATTTGAATGAAACTTTAAGGGGGTTAAGGAAGGTACAGGGGGGCAAATTTTGACATATGAAGCGCTGGACATTTTTCCAATCAGGAAACTCACCGTCACGGCTGGGTTTCGAATACAGGACCTCTCACATTAAATGCCATCGCGCAGTGACTTAACAAACAGACTACTGTAACGATATTTTATTTATTTAATAAAATCATAACCCGTAACGGAAATTAAACGATTTTTTTTCCAATGTACGCAGATTTTGTCATAGATTCGAATTTCCAAATATAAATTGCATCATTCATTTTGAGATTTCGAAGTTACCCTCTCTCTTATCAAAATAGGGGGAGCGGGGAATGTCAATCATATGTCAAAATTTGTCCTCCTGGACCTTCATCAACCCTCCTAAAGTCTCTTTCAACTACTCCAGCTGGTTTTGGACATATCGTCTTGTAACTCACCCTGTATAATAGGCGAAATGTTGTGGTAAAATAAAGAAATGAATTGAAGAAGGAAAGTTTTTCAATTAAAATTAAACCTAAGAAAATCCAGGAAAAGAAAAGAAATAAAAATAATATTAAGAACAGGTCAAGATAAAGAATAATATTAAAAAAATTGTTAATTATTATTTTAGAGGTTAAATTATAATTGATGAAGTGTAAATTTTAATTAATGAACTAGAAATTGCAATTATTAGTTCGTGATTCCAGAAGGCTTATAATTGTTTTCTACTGAAATCATGATTCTAAAGGATTTGTATTTACCTAAAAGGGTCATCCACAAGTTTTTGTTTTGTTTTCTTTAAACTCTCGTTTGCGGAAAGTGTGAAGCCATTAGGGAGGTCCATGAAACGATCTCCTCAACCCTCAATGGCTGGTTGAAATGCTTCAAAGGAACGGATTCCAAATGAGCAAATTAAATATTTGTGCGTCAGCCGAACAAAAGCTGACCGTCAGTGGCGCAAGGAACAAAAGTATGAATCATGCTCCGCTCGCCTCCCTTATTTTCAAATCTCCCCTATTCTTTATCCACAGCTGATTTTCCAGTTTCCAGGAGAAATAGTAAATAAGTTTTGCTACTGTGGGGGCGAGACCTATAAGGAACACAAACGTCTGCCGACGTGGAGTCTTAATTACGGTGGGATATTTGAGAGTTGTTATGGTAGTCTTCTCATTACTTTACGGACGTGTGTACAAGAAAAATGTACAAGTGGAACGGCGGCCTCGAATTAATTGTTTGATCGTTTTGGGAGTAATTCGTTTAAAATTTCATCCTGCGTATAATTAATTAATATTTAATTGGCTAATCAACGACGTGGAGATAATGATCAATAGTAGATACAGGTCAATTACGTAACATAAAACAACATATAAAATCAAAACTTCAAAAATGTTTGAATTGTTAGCACAGTTTGCTGTGTATACACACATAACATATGTAAACTTGATAAAATTTTTAACAAAAAATTGAAACAACTTTTTAATAAAAAAAATTTGAACAAAAAATTTAAACTATATATATATAGTACGACGTGGTTTTAACAGAGTGAATTATAAAAAAACGTAGTCCCTTTTCTTGATCTAAGAAGCAATGAATTTCCGATAAAGTGCCGACATTTTTTATAATTCAAACATTAAAAATCACCCGATATTGTCTTCTAATTATTTGAAGTGGATGTCTTTTATTGGGTTATGCACATCGTCTCACACCCCAGTATAAGACATCCACTTAAAAAAATTAAATTAAAAAACTATCAAAGTACTTACAGATAAGACGTCAAATATAAAGGCATCCGAATTAAAAAAACATCTTTATTACGAGCAATCTTAATATTTATATTTAGTTTATGTAATATCTGTATCACCACACCAGTTATGTTAAACACTCTCACCCCTCAATCGCACGTTGCATTGGCGTTCGTAAACGTCAAAGTTTATTATTTATACAGAGGCACAGCGTGTAGTTGCTCACCACCCTATATATGTACAACTAAAATTGTGTAGACGAAGTAAATGAATATGTGACACCGCGTGTCCCACCCTCGGTCTAGGCTCATGGTACTTACTACCCCTACCCGAATTTACGCGGAATTCACCCAAAATACAAGTGATCGACCGATGATCGGCAATTTTTCACCGGTTCTAAGTCGCGATTGCAAAGCGAAAAAAACAACAGCTCTCATCGACATTTTTAAATTAACCCTCGAACCCTAAACTGCGCATGTCGCATTCAATAAATGAATTATAAAATGTTATTAATTGCTCCGAATTTCCCCGATACCATGCTCGACATTATGCGTGTGTTCGCGTAAACATAATTGCGTTTTAATAGCGATTCATGTCTTTTCAAAAATTGTTTGTACAATATTCTCTAAAATATCCGCAAATCAATGAATAATTGCGAGGGTATTTTCTTGCGTACTATAAATAACTTCGAATTTTCCTTATTTCAAAGAAACCTCTTTAACGAATTCGACATTATTCAAATGCAAAAAGCTTTCAGGATTGCCCTAGGTGGCGCAAGGAAATTATTCGGAAAATAGCTATTTAATGATGTTACTTTAAGTAAATTTTGCGTTTATCTACTTTTTACATGTACGGGCGTAATTATTAATTTGTATTTTAAGTGTTCGTTTGTGTGTGTTTATTCAAATTTGTACATACCCATATATAGTTTCAGATAATTGTTTTAATGGATTAGAATTTCTCTTCCTCCTACATTCTTAATATATTTCTCCCTCTAACATCGTTTATAAATTGTATCTATTTCTAAGCCGTTCGAAGAACGGGTTGCTCTGCTAGTATATATCATTAAACATATGATCATATCCTTAGTTTAAGAAATTTCAAAATAAAGTTGTTCAAATTTGAAAATTTAAATTGTTCAAAAATGACTTTTTATTACTTTCTCTTAGAGAAAGTGTAGTGATCATTCGAAAAAAAAAATGTTTTTGACTTTTTGAGGAATCTTGGCATTTTGACAGAACCTTAATCGATTTCGTCCTTATTGCTTTGATGGCTGTGTGTATGCGTGTGCGTGGTTGTACGTATGTGTGTGCGTGCGCGTGTGTGTGTATGGATGTATGTGTGTGTGTGTGTGTATTTGTATTTCTCCCTCTAATATCTTTTATAAATTGTATCTACTTCTAAGCCGTTCGAAGAACGGGTTGCTCTGCTAGTATATAACATTATAACACAGTACCGTAGGTCTTTTCCATCTCCACGTCTAACGAGTACAGAACAGATCGGTACATGCGTAATTCATAAAAAAGTGTTCCATCCCAAGCCTGAACTAGTTCAAGCATCTTTGGTCCAATGTTCCATCTTTACCTCGGGCTAGTTCCGTATCAGTTAATGCACGGTCAAATCAGTCCGCAGTTCAAAGCATGTACTAAGATACGGACGACATGCGCAGAACTTGTATTTTCATTAAATACCAGTTGAACTACAATAACCACACTTTTTCAACATAGCGGGTGCAGCAAATTGCGCCTTGCGAAAAAATAAAAACACTGTCAGGAAAGTACCAAGAATTTTATTTCTACTAACTCATCATTTGAATATTTATTTTGCTATGAAATGAAAGTCCAACATTTATAGCATTTATCTGTTGAATTTTTAAGGAAGATTTAATTCTTTATATAGGTTCTTGTGTATGGGATATCATTAATGAAATTCTTCATTGACGTTTCGACAACTATATTTCGGCCTCTTTCACTTATAATCGTTTCATACTGTGAAACGATTGTAAGTGAAAAAGGCCGAAATAAAGGTGTTGAAATGTCAAGGAAGAATTTCATTAAAGATATCCCATACTCAAGAATCTATATAAAGAATTAACAACTACGGGATTAAGAACATATTAAAATTATTCCTCAAAAATGTAGTAAACAAAATTAAAGCAATTGATTTCCTTGACAAGTTTAATAAGTGTAGTATAAATTAATTTTACAAAGAAATACATAGCTTTTTTTATAATCATAATTCTTTTCAATAACATTATTATAGGTGTGCGCGTGTGGTTTGTGTGTGTGTGTTAACACAATAACTCAAGAACGACTTCACCTAGATCATTGAAATTTGGTATGTGGTTATTTTAGCTAAAAAGTAAACTCGTATTAACTTTTGAGATTATTTGAATAAACGGAAGTGATAGTTTAAATGAAACGAAAGCGTAACTCAAGTAAAGTGCCCTTTTGCTTCAAGGTATTTGTTTCAAATTTTGTAGTGGCTTTAGAAATTAAAAAAAAACCCACAGATATTAAATTTTAGCTTAATCCCTCAACCGGAAGTGGTAGTTTACCTAAAACGTAAGTGGAACTCATTCAAGTAAAGTGCCATTTTGCTTTAAGAATTTTTTCCAAATTTTGTACAAACTTTAGGAATATCTAAAAAGTCACAGATGTCAAAATTCAGCTTAATCCCTTAACCGGAAGTAGCCTTTTTTAACAATTTGTTTTAATATGCACACGTGTGTTTATTTTAGTTATTTTAAATATGTATCCCAAGTTATAGTATAAAAATTATTCTGATCTGCGTCTATCTTATCGCCTCTAGTACACCTTCAAAATATACGAGAAAGTCGAGTGGAAACCAATCGATATTTTTATATAAGTATACCTAACTGACATATATGTAATATAATATAATATGCTATAAAATCAACAAACACAATTACCGTTGTAACGTACGTAAGTACGTCCGTAGGTAATTTTCCCATTTTAAGTGAGGGGTCATCCACAACGAACGCTATCCATTCCCTGTCGGTATATACAAGAAAACTATTCGTTCGTGCATGCTGTATTTGGACGGGGTTTAACTTGCTCGCGTTCCTTTCTTATTTTTGAGTACAATGGAACAACATGCGCAACCACAAACACGTTACTTTGTTCTGCGCGGTTCAGTGCGGTTCGAGTACGCTCGAATGAGATTGTTGCAGCGCGGTGCGGAGCAGAACGTTTGGTGTGGACATACCTTAAGGCTTTTTAACACCCCCACGTAAAGCTTCCTAAGGTTTTAGCCCCCCCCCCCCCCAACCCTTACGTAATTAATGGATGACCCCAAATGTGATGTCTACGGTGAGTTTACTGATGGTTGCGTCACTATGAGAAAATCGCAATTTAAAGAACATCAATGTGGTTTTGTAAGGGAGAGTTTAATTACTTGCTTCAACAAATGAAAGCAACGAAGTAAATTATTATTTTGCTCTAATCGCTTATTTGAGTGAATAATTCGTTTCGTGTGGACGAGGTATGGGTGGACCCTGTATAAAGAAGATTGAAACTATTCTGAAATGTATTTACGTCGGTGGAAGAGACGTATCTCACATAGTTACAGCCTTGTACAAAAAAACGCGATTCTGATATGGGTTATGACCGCTGTAGCAGAAATGTCGAGTTCCGTCCACGAAGAGACTCGACGGATATCTTACAGTGATCGGTACGGTTGCGCAATTGACGTACATGAAATAATTGTCAAAAAATTCAGTTAGCCAATAAGCGCGTTGAATTTATTCGAAGAGAAGTTATCTGCGATGCGAATTGTCGACAGTAGTTCTAATATTTACGTCGGTGATTTCAGAATACCAAATTGCTCCGCGATGTAGCTCGAACCTCTGTAACCCATAACCGCGTAATACGTCGACGTTGCTAAGAAATTTCAGAATAGCACCATAAAAGTCGGAAATTTGACATTTCAAAACCAGCAACGGCGACGGTGCGACGGCTTACCATATACGTCACTGTTACTTTTTAAAGGAACGAGTTAGGCGTGACTGAGCCCTACTGGGACATATATATGGGCCAAATCTGTAAATTATACAATAATAGTTAGGTACTCCAACTTCAACTCCAACATAGTTGAGGTATAGATTCAACCTAGCGAATTTTTAAAAAGTGAGGTTATGCGATGGAACAGAATCAAGTTCTATGGAATATATATGTAAATGTTAGAGGAGGCAGTGTCATGCAATGAAAAGAGCAGAAAAATTAATAGACAATGTGTATTAAAAGCCAAAGAAGCAAGTAGCTGTGATCAAAGATTTGAAGAAAGAAGTTGTCAAAGAAAATGAACGTATTCAAACAGTTACTGATCAAGTTTATATTCTACGATAAGGAAGATAGAGTTTAAGAACATGACTAAAACTCAAGGAATGCAGTGAACATGATGCTAAACAAATAGAAGTTCAACACATCTAGCATCTTAGCATCAAATAGAAGTTCGTAGAAAAATGTACCAGTGCTTGGAAATCGTACACAAGAGAATGTCCATTGTGAAATTAATGTTCAACAAATATCTGCATTACTGATTCAAATTTGTACCGCAAATTACATTACTATAAATATTATTAAATTAATAAATGATGAATAAGATTATTCTGTGTATATAGTAATAATACAAATATGATATCATTATAATTATTAAATTTAATAATTTCCTCTTTTAAATTTAAATAAAATGCTCTTTCTTAAAACTACTTTACGATTCGTGCGATGTCACACCGTTTAAAGAGTGCACCCGATAGGATCGCACTACATACAACATAGTATGCACATTTATACATTCTCTCACTTATATTTTGCGGACAAAAGAAGCGAACGTAAGACCCAATCAATTATTCGTAATTTCCGAAATGAAACCTGTAATATGTACTACTAATTAAATGAGTGAAATTAAAAATTACAAATATAACAATTCAATATTTTATTTGCTGTTTTATAACTTATTATATACAGATTTTAAATGTTATGTAATCATACAATTGCTGACGTAGCAATTACGATTGAGTCAGTTGCTGGCGCACATTGAAGATGTTGTACAATAGAAAATAAAACCATCTAAATAGATAAACGATGACAAAAGGGTTCTCAGTTTTGTCTATTGTTTGCAATATCTGCTAAATGTGTGAATCCGTTACGTCTACTTGAATGTAGTACTTTGGTATATGATTAGAAAAGTGCCGAGTAGATCATAGTTCGTTAACTTTTTTGTTTTTACTTTTTCATACTTTTATAAAATTTGTGAAACATTCAATCTGGCTTTTTTAAGTTTTTGTATTTTACACTCATGCCAAAAATTGAACGTAATCGATAAAATTAATACGCAGGATATTTAATAGACAAAATTACAGCTCTTTCAGTGCGATTGTTGTAATCATCAATGTAAGACTTACGTATGATGTTACAATTTATCCGGGAAGAGTTTTCGCAACATAAAAATGAAGTCATGATTTCTACAATTAAAAAAAATATAAACAATGAACGAGACATATTAAATTCATTTCAATTTAAAGAAATATCAAATTAAAAATATATAAAACTATATTACTATCATGTTCTACTGTTCGCTATTTTACTACGTATGATACTGTTGCATAATATTAGCGAACTTGCTATATGTCAAAATGGTAAGATGTATAGTATATATACATGGTAATAAGTTTGAGTTTATATGGTAAGATATATAAAATGTATAGGTATAAATATTGTAAAATGTCTTTGTGTACATGGTAATATGTGCATGTCTACATGGCCAGATGTATATGTGTACATAGTAATAAGTATACGTGTACATGGTAATAAGTATACGTGTACGTGGTAATAGTATATGTGTACATGCTATCCCGTGATTTTTCACGGGAAAAACCTAGTAGTACATATTTACAATGTACAAAATATTGAACAGTTATATTTATAAAGTGTAATTTCGAACATTTCACTTGTAGCGAGTATTACAAGTCCAACGTTGGCCAAACTAGCTTTTGTCGAATAGTGTGGATGGATTTCAATCGCCAATGCACACCAAGGCCAATGCGTTGGTCAACATTGGCTTATAAAACTTCAAAAGAATATAAAAATCTTTTTTTTTGTAATTCTCGTTCGCGTTTGTTTTAACTACAATAGAACAAGCAGATGCATCCGATATGAATACGTTTTTATACCCCTTTTTTGTGATTATCCGAACGTTGGGCTACATTCGTGTCTAGATCGAATGTAGACAAATGACTTTTGATGGTTCATTTCTATATAAAATGGAGTAAAAAAATGATTTGATCCTTAATTTTTAAATGTGTACGAAACATATTCTACTATACGGGATCCGAAAAATGTGAACTATAAAAATCGAAATTCTGTGTACGATAGTGTTTAATAAATAAATTGATCTTATTTTTGAAAATTTTTTCATCGTTTATTTTTAGAGACCGCTCTATATTCAGCATGAATACATCAATACGAAAAAGTTCGCATTGCATGTTGTTGTATAAAACCAAACCTATTTTTCGTTCGCCTTTATTATATTTTTTTAATTAACTAATAACAAATAATCCCCGTTAAAGTATGTAAAATGTGTCAAAAATCGCGTAAAAGGTGTTAAAGATAATGTATGTACTCTTATATTGAAATCCTGGGAATTTGGATCCAATAATACACCATTATATCTTCATATTTATTATTTATTTTTCATTGATGTTTAGCCCGTGGGTATTAGGCCTTTTCAAGATTTTGAACTGTTAAATATAGAACACATAACGTACACGATTTTTTTTTGCGTTTAATAATTTAAAGGAAATTTGGTTCCAGTTTTTTCATTCTTTTGACATGTTTAGCTGTCCAGTTATAAGTGCGAATAATAAACGGAGGATCAATAAAACAAAATAGAAAGATAATGTATGTAGTTAACTTATTTGTCCCTACTTTTATAAAAAGGAGTCATCCATGACATTTTTTTTCTCTTTTCTTAATATTTAATAATATGTGACCGTCCATAGTAACAGGGACCAAGTCTATAGACTTGTGTAGACTAGTGTATACACTAGGCTCAATGTTCAGAAAAGTGAATTTACTAAAAATGGCCAAAACAATAGATTTTTTGATTTTAATTGATTCCGATTCAAATTATTCATCTACAAGATGGAATAATCAGTTTTATTAGAATCGATACATTGTCATATCGACAAATGAAAATACATGACAAACGTGTGAGCTTACAAAAGGGATTAAAACTTCACTTGGATTTTTTCCTAGTAAAATAACTTGCCTACTCTAGCCCTCTAGAGAAAAATTATATATATCTTACTATATATATCTTACTTCTAAATCACGCAAAGATAACCTAAAATTAAACGAGTTACGACGAATGTCCACCATAGGACGAGAAACTTTGATTTGAGGTTGGTAACATTTGTC
>JAWQRP010000288.1:0-32585 GCA_033557875.1 Quadriops clusia
TTCTCTAAGTTACCTTTCCATTCATAGGTCCTGCCTCCCTTCAATTACATATCAAGTCACAATTTACACCTTGTAAGATGACTTGATATGTAATTGAAGGGAGGCAGGACCTATGAATGGAAAGGTAACTTAGAGAATGTAATTGATAGTTGTTGGGGATATTTTAAATTTTTGGTGAAGTCATGAATTAGATGATAGCAATCTCATTTGTATTTTACAAAAATTGCAGATGTTTTTTATACCTGAAGAAGCCCAAATTAAATGTGGCGAAACGTCGTATAACTAATTTAATAAATGGAAAAAAATAAGCAACTTTAAATAGTTTAATTTCACAAAAGAAAGACCCAAGAAACACAAGAAAATAAAAGATAAAAATATATTAGATTAAAAAAAATGGGAGCTTCATATAACATTTTTAAGACAATTACCCACAGGACTTAGAATGTATTTATTTTTGTGGCGGTCTTCTAGAGTAAACAGTTCGGATGCACCTCCTTCTAATCTTCCTGAAAATATATTTGATATAGTCAAATATTTCGTTAACTAATATTCATATACATAATGTTTTAATTTTTGTCATTGCTAACCTGTTGCCTTCCACAACTTTGTGTGAGTGAGAGTAGGAAAAACAACTTTTTGGGCATTAATTTTGCTCATTTCATCATCTACTAGTTTCGTTAATTTTTGTAAGGCACGGACACCTAATGGCAATAAATGGAAGCTTCCAGGGCTTGCTTGTCTTATAATGCCGAGCTCCAGCATTAGCTATAAGATATATTTTGTTAATAAATCAATGTATTATGAATACTGCCGATAAATTTTATTAAGGAAAGAAGCAAACTTACCCTCTGACTCTTCGAAATAACGTTTTTACTTGTTATTTCTGCAGTTTTTGGAATTACATTAATTGGTTGGAAAAGCTTCGAAACCAGATTAAGTATTTTATGAGAACTCATTTTTATCACTTTATTAACAAATATATGCAGTTGTATAACTTCATTACAATGATCTAAATTCAAACTAAAAACTAGGGTTAAAGATACTTCAACTTTGAACTGTACATCTATTGTCTGCTAGATGGCAGTTCTGTCACCCCGTTATTCTTATTACATATTTAGAGATTGTTTATTCTAAACTAAAATAAAGTTCATTATTGCAATATAGATAACAGTGCTCTTAAAAATAATAATCAGATTGTTAATATTCATAATTTATTCAACTGATTTTAAATTTTAATTCCATGATTTAAGTTGGTACCATGATCATGTGCACCAACTTATGCAACCGACAGGAGTGTCAATGTCATAAGTCATATGATCGTTGATCATTTACCACAAAAGTAGTTCCAATTTCTGTCTGAATACTCAAAAATGGGTGCATCATTTCTACCCTTCGTAATCTTTACGGCTTTCTGGGGTGGAGTGGGGATTGTACTTCCTTTTATTGTTCCTAAAGGACCAAATAGAGGGTAAGAAATGTAAAGTAACAAATCAACCCTTGTTCACACTAATCATGTTTTCAGGATAATTCAAGTTATATTAATGCTAACAGCGGCTACTTGTTACTTATTGTAAGTATTTTATCTTTGTTTTACATTAGTTATATAATTTCTACCGCTTTCAATTTGGTTAATCATAAAGCCACATAGTCTCCCATTCTCAATCAGATAATTTAAATACATAACAAAAGTCATTTAGATTACTTATTGTCCATCGGACATATATACAGTTTTGAGTATCTGTCACTTATCTTTACATTACTAAAAAGAAGTTTGTATCCTTTTAGTTCGATAATCCTAAGTGTCTGTAGGTATGCTATGAAAACTAAGCCTTCAATGACGCCATTAGATTAGGTAGCGATGGTGCGAGAAACAAATAAGCTACTGCTCGACCAAGTCTTTATGGCAGACGGAATTGTGTGCATTGTTGCGCACGGGTCTGATATAGGCGGTGCAAGTCATTTCTCGGCCGATCGTCTACTCGGACGGATCACTGCTTATCAAGGGTGCAAAAACCGTTGCAAGCGCTGCGAACGACTTACTCTGTCTCTCCGAATACTTTCTCTCTCGGCGCAGGCGGTATCGACGTCTGCCATAAAGATTTGGTCGAGCAGTACTAACAGTTTTTACCATATACAGACCTTAAATTAGGTTTATGATTATGTTATCTATCTATTACACTCAAGAATTGGGAAATTGTTTTTGTAACTTAAGTTTATTAAATTATAGGGAATTAAATATAAAAACATTTAAAATGTTCGGAAGTATGCATCTCATGTTCAATATAATATCCTTGTTAGATGTTTTTAAAGTATGTGAGTTGATAGGTTCATCGTGCATTAATGTGAATATTTTTCAACCTAACAGCAGTGAGTATAGAACTTCGTCATAGACTTCACCTTATGGAAAATTTGGCAATCTGTAACTTGTCACCCGATGTGTGCAATGGAGCCCCAACGATTTGCTGTGACTTAAGGAAGCTTGCAGAGATGGGATAGTAAAATGATGTCAGTTGCCAAATATTGTTCGTTTTAGGAATGAATTCCATGTGTGCTAGTGATGAGGCTGCAGTCAGGAGTTTATTTGAAAGCACAAAGATTATACTTCTATGGGTGTTTATCTGCAGTTGCATGCCTACACATCAACGTGTGGAAGGCTATTGATTTGTACAACCCTCGCTTGCATATGACAGACGTATCACGGATAGATTGAAAAAATCTCAGTTCAATATTTGATTTCCAAAAAATGCATTAGGTCACTTCTCTATATGACATTTCTATACTCACTGCTAACAGCATAATCTTGTCTACAATACATTATCGCTTAATTATCAATTTTTGTTATAGCTGGTTATGTTGTTATATGGCACAAATGAACCCATTAATTGGACCAAAGCTTGATCAACACACAATACTAATAATGGCTAAAAATTGGGTAAGGAAATTTTTACATTATCAAATATTATTGCGTTTTATAAAAATTATATTGCTATAAAAATGATCATTTCTAATGTTTCAGGGCAAGGAGTTGAAATAAACAGCATTCCATTTTGTTGTAAATTTTATTTAAATATTAAAACGTTGATTGTAGAGTCAGTGTACATTATTTGTTCATTATAAATAATTCTATGTATGTAAGACAGAAATATCATGTGTAGATATGCAATGAAAATATAACTTTAAGTTATTCCTGGATTCCTTGTTTTAATGTTTTACCATAAGTGAGAAAGTCTCCTCTTTTATGAATTGCTTTTTGTCGTATTATCAGTGAATACGTTACAATAAAGCTACATATATTTTCTTTTATCATATGGACATTAGTGATCTTATTCAAGTAACTTGGAGTAACTAATTTAGAAGGTAAACGTAGGGCAACAATCGCTTGCTCCTAATTCAAGTAAGAGCTCAAAGTAAGCAATTGTCGCTTAACGGCCCCTCCTAAATTTACAGTTTAATTTCGGTCACCCTCTGCTTTACCGACATGTTTTGTTCCATGCCTGATCAGTACCTTCTTGCACTTCCCTGATACAGTGTGGATACATGAAATGTAAACACCTCACTGTGATGTAAAAGGAAAAATTTGCCTGCACCTGATAAACAGTTTCTACTTTCTTCTAATTGAGGAGTGGTTGAATTTAATTGTCTTGCGAAACGACATTGAATTCCAAGTACTGTAACTACTTAACATTATTTTTCAAAAAATCCTTTAAAAAATGTCACTTTTTTTATTCAATATTAATAAATATTATGTGATAATGTAAATGATTATGCATGAAAATACTTATAAAATGTAAAGGAAGAAAAATGTAGGAATATGTTATGCTCTAAACTTCAAATATAAACTGCATATTTCTGAGTAGTAAATCAACGCGCATATAATAAAATAAATACAAATGTTACATTTGGGCACTGTACTTGTGCACTGTATTCACTATACGAGCATCGGTCGTGCAATTTCATAAAAGAACTGCATATGATTCTTTAACCCGAACCTGGTTCGGGCATGTCACTAAAGAACGGAACACATTGCCCGAGCGTGATTCGGGGAAAACTGTTAAGTGGTTAATTCAGGAGCTGAGATGGAAAACGTGCTTTGTCCAAAACTGTAGTTCGGAGGTATGTGCAAAATAATGACGTAAACAAGTGATTCTTTTAATAGAAGCACTAGTTTTCTGTACACTATTTAAATAGTACAAAATTTTTATAGAACGTAATTACCTATGACACCAAAATGATGTATTTATTGCTCAAGTTTAAGATGGTAGTGTTAACTCAATTTTGAATTTTTTGGACAAAGCACGATTTGAATGTCAGCTCCTCAATTGCTAAACAGATGTAATAGATGAAGATATAGCCATGTAGCAATTTAAAAGTATACAGTGCGTAAATTTGAAGTGTGAACAATTCCATAAGGCAGTAAGGTCCACCATCAAGTAACAGGCAGTTCCTAGACAACGGAGTTGTAAATAAAATGTGAAATTCCCCAAGGTAAGATGATAATATTTTATGAAATTGAAGAAATAAAAATTCCTTGTACTTTCTTGACGATTTTTATTTTTCACAAGGCGACCAGTTTCATCACAAATTCCTGGCTTCTTCAGGTCTTTGTAGTCAAATATTACCTCTTGTCATGTGTATATTAGTCTTATAAACTGGCACCATTATATTTGTAAATTTATTTTCCAGACTTTCTCTGCTGTGTGAATTAACATTCTTTGTAAGTGGACAAATTAAAATCTACACGAGCACAGGACATTAACAATTTGGAATAACAGCTGTAGAAGGAATTTTTATTTCTTCAATTTCATCAAACAGAGTTGTAAATCTATTCTAAACAGGATGCTCTTTTATTGGACTTCCACTTCGGTTGAAAGATCGTAAATAATTTCATTCACCATCGGAATGCCATTGGAAACCTGAGGCAGCTTTTTACTTTCATTGCGTAATTAAATTGGGGAACTTCCTGAGCAATATTGACGGCGTAACAAAATTTTCTTTGCACTGCTTACATGTTTAAATGATTTTTACTTTCTCGTATATGTAGTATGCATATAAGCAGAAAGTATTGTATTCTTGCAAAAAAATATTTTTATATCAGGGTTGAATAAAATTACCATATTGAGGAGCCAAATCTTTAGTGTACTCTACATTAATATAATATTTTTTTTTCGGTATATTATCAAATGATATTCCAAGTTTGCTTTACAGCACATGCGTACATAACATTACATACATAACATTATTACTTCATGGGGATTATTTAGTTTGGTAAAATTGTAGTTTTAGTTTATGATTTTTTCGAAGTTTGGGATATTTTCATCTAATTTAAAGCGCCCCTAAGGAGTTTTATTTACTTTGCACTTTTAAACCAGTTTAAATACAGTCTCAAGAAAGGTTTCTAGGTAACTATGGAAATGCTTTGTTTCGCATATTGGGCTTGCATCCAGTAAAAAGATAGAGGCCTTTGACAGATATTTACAGGGGATCAACCCTAACGTATTTCCTATTCTACGCATTGTATACATTTTTCTCAAGAGGTGCTCGCCCTGTTTACACTTCGATTTTACGCATTGTATATTTATTTCCTTATACAGAGTTTGTAATCTTGTATATTTCCGTTAAATCACAACTAGCAGTTGATATAAATGGCAATTAAATACTATTAATGTCGCAAGAATAATCAGTTGCATAATAAGATGTAAAACATGAAAAAAAAAGCCAAATTGCCCCTTTTATTCATGTTATGAAAGTAAGCTGAAATATTAATTGTAATGCATTGTCCATTAATTCCATTACTTATAGAGATAGTCATTAAAACTTAAAGGCACGTCATGACGTCACTATTTATTTAGAACATTACAATGTAAAAGTGGACAGTTATATGCCACTAGACATCATCAATCAGGCAAGTTCTTATAATAGCCTCTATTACAGTATAAGAATCGCAATTCGCTGCAGGTCTTCTATCTTGAAGAAAACCCATTCCTTGTTCTACGGTTTGATCCGTCATTCTTACGCTATATTCCCGTTTTGCAACTCCACTGGTAAACTCTTGAATGCGGCTGGTATGATGTTTACCTCTTAATCTCTCAACATTGTCCATACCTCCGTGAGAATCGTATTTGACTAGATGTTCCAAGTGTCTTTTACTTAATCTACATATTGCATCTTCAATATGTTTTAAGCCACCTTCCTCTCTCATAGCCTTGGTGCTAAAGTTAAAGTTTGCTCCCAATCCATGCCAGTTAGGAAACGGAAGTGGATTTAGTGATACTTCAAGACCGTATTCTTCAGCGATTCGCTTTAAAATAAATCTTGCCATCCAAAGATCATCGGCAGCTTTAATCCCAGCTGTTGACGCGGTTGCGTATTGCCATAACGAAGGCCAAACACATACATTAGCACTTTGGAATGCAATACCTGAATATAAAGTGGCTCTGTACACACATTCCATTATATCTCGGCCTCCTACTTTGGTAGCACCTATTCCACAATAATAAGGTAAATAAGGATTTGGTTCACCATGCAACATTGGCCAACCAAAAGGTCGATTATCGACATCAGTAAAATAGAATTCTTGTTCAATTCCAAACATCGGTTCTTCATGGCATGTTGCTTTTAGTGCATGTGCACAACCAGCACGGAAATTTGTTTTACATGGTTTTCTTTCAGGGGTATACACTTCACATAATACTAATTTATTGTTACCTCTTCTAAATGGATCATTATATACTGCTGCAGGAACAAGAATCATATCTGAACTTTTTTCTCCACAATCCTGATCAGTATGTTCACCATTGAACGTCCACTTGGGATATTCCTCAACACATTGCGGAATAAAGTCTAAAACTCGCACTTTAGATCTTAAATCTGCCCCCGATCCATCTATCCATATATACTCAGCCATCATTACACATTCTGGTATAGGAAGGCATAAGTATTTGTCTGCTATGTGCTTGTTCAATTTTGAATTTGCTGAATGGCCCAAGGCACCACAGCAACACCCTCGTAATAAACATGACGTCTTAATCCCTCTGGTTGGTGGTAAACCTATTTTAAAAATTTGTTTTCCAAAAACTGAATGCATTTTTAATTTTCACCATAATTTTCAATGATTGACAGATGACTTAAACATTTTTGATTACTTGCATTGATAGAATGATTTCAATAATAGAAGCTTCAAAATAAAAATTATGTGAATACTCTATAGATATCTAAAATAACAATAACAGATTGTATTATTACTCATCAATTATTATAGACAGAAAAGGTAAGTTAATACATTTAAAACAATTTATTTTTCAAAAGTCATACAACACTTTTACATTAAGTATTTCTAATTATTTCGCCTTTCTCATATTTCTGTTTTTAACCCTTCTATTTTTTCCTGGCCTTTTATTTATTTTGCCTTTACTGAATGCTTTCTTTCCTACCTTGCCGGGCTTTCTGTATTCCGAAATATCTGCAGCACTTTCTTTAGTATTTAATTTGGATCCCTTTTTCTTCCCACCAAACCCAAACTTCTTCTCTTTCATTTTTCGTTTTTCTAATGCTTTCCTCGACAACTTCTTTTCTGGTTTCTTCGCCTTTCCATCCAGAAAACTAGTATCGTTAGAAATGCCCTTCCTGATTTTGCGTACCTTATCCATCATCTCTTTTTTCTCAGATTCTCGTTCTAACTTCTTCTGCATTTGTATAGCCTTTCCTTCCTTGCGTTGCATTCGCAGTTGCTTTACTTTTTCGCTACGAGCTTGCTGCTGTTGTTGTTCCATTAACCTTTTTCGAACCTTTTGCATCTGCTCATCAGATTTAGCCATTTCAGCGAAATAATCTTCTGGCCTTTTCGTTGGCAGTCCAAATGATTTCAGTTTGGGAATAGCTTCCAACACACAACCTTGAGCTTGACGATGAAACATCATTTCTCGTTTAAAATCGTTGAGCACAGGATCTTCAGCCGCTGGGATTTGGGGCAACTTTTTATTGTTTTTCAGTTGGTTTTCTCGTTTTTGTTCATGTACTAACATTTGTGCTGCCATCTCCGGAGCCAACGGAGCTTGGGCATTAACCAATTCTAAAGTTTCTATCCAAGGGAGGTTTAATGAAAATTCTGATATCTTCTGCCTCATCACTTTTACATTATTTACATATTGTTTTGGCGCTGCCTCTACTTTGTTTAGCCCAGGCTTGAGCTTACCCTCGGAAAACGCTTCTTGCAACTAAAAACACATGTTTTAACAATGTACATAATTCGTCTTATATATGGGTATTAAATAAATAAATATATGTGTGATTCCATACCTCTTCGTCGCTATTAAAAGATTCCGAATCTGAACTTGCCATATTATCACGTGTTGTCAACAAACTGACATAAATTTAACCTCACTTTCTGTTAATCACGTTTATGCGAATATGTTGGTATCAACACAGTGTCCATATATGTATATATTTTTTTATTATGGTGGTACTGTTTTCAAACTAAAACCGGGTTATTTGCATATGCATTATACCATTATCACAAAAATCTGGTAAATAATGGGAAAAATTTACAACTTCAACATATTATTATTATAGAATCAGCTATACCTTTTTATTTTAAGTAGGTAGAGAAAAAAACTCCTATAGAATGGGAAATGGAATTGTAGGAGGATATGTTTCAAAATTACGAAAGTACAAACTAATACGAAAATGATAGAAAATTATTATTTTTTAATCATTTACATAACATTACTTTGTTTTCGCATCATAGGCCATTTATCGATGCCAAAGATTATTATCACGATTCCTGCAAATTTACTGAATGCTAGGACTTTCACCTGGTCATTGTATTCTTTAACATGCACATGGGTAAAACCTATCCATGTAACCCCCGGTTTTATATCACTCCAGGACGATGAGGCACTCAACATTTTTCCTATTCAGTACAATCATCGCCTAGGGTGGCGTTCGAACATAAAAAATTATTTTAATAAAAGTTTCCCAACAAAATTGATGTAATTGAATATTCAGATTTGGGTGGTGGCTTAAAGATGCTCATTATTTTTTTTTTGTTTCACACCTTTTACAAGGTTTTGCAATTCAAATTGATATTCTGCAGTGGGAAAGTTGGTATTTATTGGCCAACGAACTAAAACAAAATTTTTGGTGTAATTGACTTCTTTGTTGTCGTTAAATACCTTCTTGTGGATGGAGCATTGACTATGGATTCGGATCATTCCCCTATTCTGCTCAATCTGAATAACACATCATGCAGAAAAAAAATCCACAATTAATTAATAATAAAGGTATTAGTTATTAGCTATTAGATTAAGCTACCTTTAAATTACAACTGGAAATGGTTATTGATCTCTCTGGTTCCTTGAACATCCTAGAAAAACTAGATGAGACAGTAGAAAAATTTATTGGTAATATCCAACAGACAACTTTGGAGAATACACCAAAAGCCACCAACCTAACACCCGGTAAATTTACAAATTTATATTCTCCAGAAGTTAACCAATGCTCCTGAATGCAAATAACTTTCACATTATCAATACTACTCAAAAATAACTCAAGTTGAAGTAGACGCAGCAGATGTAGTACGCAGACTGCAAATATTTAACTTTAAGATGTTGTAATTATATTGGGTACATTGGGAAAACTTATCAGGTTGTTTTTTTGGACCCTAATGTCACTATTTAATGCAACTCCACCGTCATTTGCAAGCTTCACTTTTCTTTTTCTCCTTTCCACCGAAGTGCAATGCCCATCCAACAGAGAATCGGCGCCATCCCCACCAACAAAATCAGACTTTTCATCTATCGAATTGTTACACTGGTTTAATCGGCAGGCCTTCATAGACAACGGCATCAAATTAGAAAATTCCGCCACCTTAAATGAATCAACACACTTATAAATTCTCTCTACTACCAATTGTTTACCTCACCTATTAAGATGAAGACCCCGGCCTGTGTAACAATTCAAATCCAAGCACTGATTTACATCGCACATGATTATGCTATTCAAGAATCTCTGACAATTAAGAATTAATTCATACAATTTGGTATTTCCATTAAAGATTTTATAATTAAGATGCGGATGATCAAACCTATAAGGAATAGTACAAATTACCAATCTAGTATTAAAACACGCATTACTTCACGTAAAGTTTTCTTTTGTGATTCAGTATAATTATCATTAGTTCCACTCAAAATAACAATCATATCATCTGCACCGTATGTAGCCGCCAAAACTTCCAGATCCTTCACCGTTTGCCGCAGGGCTGTGCCTGGCTTAAAAATTATCTCGATTTTGTAGTTACCTCCAAATTTCACATTAAAATAGTCAAACACATCTCTTCCTCTTAAGTCACTCAATATAAACAACTTTCTATGGATATTTCCACAGCTTACCTCAACTGTCTGGTGGTCCTTTCCAGAATAAGACTCTTCAACGGAAAAATCACCAATGCCGAGTGCACCACCACACACTCCACTCACCGACCCAGACAAAACCCTCATAGGCTCTGATCCAGTCTATTCTTGATGTGCTCGTTTTCACTTCTTAATTCCATCAGCTCGCTGTTCAACAAAACCAGTTCGTTCATTATGTTCTTCTTAAATTTCAAATGAGTCATACTCATATTTTCATTGATTCTTCCAATCTCTCAATATAACCCAACAGCTTCAAGTTCACCCTTGATCCAGACCTCACGACCCCGAACCAACAGAGTCGCCACCCACGACAACAGTCCGGACTACGCGCGGAGCCGGCATCAAGCACACTCTAGTCCAATGTCATCCGCAAACGGTCAATCAACTCCTGTTTCTTGCCCGCAGTAGACAAACCACGCTTGTGGAGTTGAACACTAGGTTCGCTCTTGCTCAGTCTATACAGCTTGACATCCTTAGCCATCGCCCGCCGCACAGGGAACAACCCAAACCCTCAAAGTTCACTGTAAAGTCAAACTTTACAAGAAATTGCTGCTAGTAAAACTCAAGCCGATAATAGAAGTTAGAAATCTAATATGTAATTTTTTTCTTAACTCACTTCAATTTGTTGCTTTTGATCTTGGGTATTTTGAGTCTAATATTAATTTAAATACTTTTACTAGTTTTATCATTTTTTTGTCCGACGGATTATAAAAATTATACAAATGATTTTCCAGTACCTCAGATCAGTTAAAATGATGTTTAATGTACTTTAAAATATTTTTGTAATGTAGTACAGCTTAAGCAAATGAATTATTCTTTAGTTCATTTAAGGTTTGGTGAAAAAACATAGTCATGGGGCATAAGTGCATTGTCCAAAACTATCGTCTTGAAATCTAAATTGTTTTTCTTTGAATAGGTAAATTAGACCTTCGGGAATCTAATTCAAATACATACATTGATCCACAAAAAACGAATGTTTGTCCATGAGCACAACAAGTTGCTATTATTATCTCCATGATTGTTGAATCCACAAAGCATTTTGAAGTTATATTTTTGTTTATTTATATTATAGCATACTAGTACATTTCAGTTACTCTAGAAAATGCACGAAGAATGATAAAACTCAAAAAAATAAATAAAAGATAAATGTGAAATTTTTGTATTTACAACATATAACGTTCAATGTTATTAGGCTACCAAATTCATATAATAAATTCTTTGGTTAGGTAATAAAATAATTAGATGTTAAGTTGCGGGTTAAACCTAAGAAATAAAAATATTTTGTTTTACATTATTGCACACAATTGTACAAACTAAGAATAAATATTATCTAGATTAATAAAAAAATATATTCTAAACAGATATTGTATTATGTAACATTGAATGAAACTGCAATGTTTAATGTGCATCCATTAGAACTCCCTGTGTGCTAAAAGCTAAAAGTTCTTTTGCATAAACAATATAAACTTTCACTAATATCTTACAATTTGCAAATACTAATTTAATAACTTATTATTTTATCCATAAGGTACATGTTAGACTAGCGAGAACTAGTCGTTTTTCAACAGTTTCAAAATTTGAATTAGTACTTTTCATTTATACTTATCAAATATCTAGGCTTGCCATTAAGATACATATTTTAATTCACTTCCACAACCCCTGATAATTTTTTGCAAGTTATCTTTTAGTTTTCAATTTTATGATATAAATTTAAAAATATATATGTGTATATATAGCTAGTAGTAGTAGTAGTATAAACAATGACCTCATTAACTCTGACTATTTTCTGAAAATGGTATATCCAAAATTCTTTGAATGACAAAAAAATAACAAAATCTAATACTATTATGAATTTGAAAAGTTATTGTAGATGAATCTAAGAATTTAAATTTAATACTTTATAAAATAAATCGTAATTTCTTATATAAGAAGAATAAACTAATTATATTTTTGATAAAATTTCTCCATCTGTTTAATAACAAGCGCCTGATGAAAAATTTCATTTTTTTGGTGTTCGGTAATATTTTGAGCTCCTTTATAAAACGACAACACAAATTCTAATTCATTGTGAGCTTCTGTCATGTACTTAATTTTGTCATTAATTTTGGTTTCCTTTTGTGTCGCTTCTCTTAATCTATTATTTAGGTACGAAGTATTAGGGTGATTCCGTTTCCTTCGAAGTAAATCATTAATATTCCCTTGTACAGAATAAAGTTCTTTATATAGTTCACCTTTTTGGTTGTCATAAGAAAGGCCACAAGGTAGAATTGCATTAACTCGGTCACCAGTAAATCTTTTTACATTTATACTAGGAGTATTTATCCAGGAACTAGTTTGATATCTTTTTGTTAAATCTACATGAGGATTTGGTACGGGTGTTTTCCACTGATTACGAACCAATGCAAATCGTTCCAAGGGACTGGCTCTTTTGTGTTTATGCCAAGAAGGGTTTTCAATATCCGCCCGTTCTTCTTTGTCCATATCGTTTGAGAATGTTATTCTTTCTCTCTTCTGTTCGTCCAATTTGGGAATTTTAGAATTGCGGCTTTGGTCGCCTAGACAATTTCGTTTTGTGCCTCTTCTATCTTGATTAGTGTTGTGCAAGTGTTTAAGATCAGATTCATTCGTGTGTTTTGTAAAAGAAAATGATGGCTCTAATTGAATTATTTTAGCACTGCCAGCAGGGACATCATTATCAGAAAAAGATGTATATGAGGAATTGTTGGCTAAAGTACATGCATAACGTTTCCTTTTTAAATCTGATTTTGATTTATTTGTTACGGTGCTGTCAGTATTGTTCCCATTAGAGCTATCAGATTTTTGATTTGATATTGATGCTGAGTGTATTACTGGAATCTTATTTTCCTTAAAATGAGTATTTACAATGTTATGTTTATTGTTTACATTTTGATGTTGTTCATTATACATAGAGCTTGTTATGGTGGCAGAGGCAGTTCCCTTTAAGATATTTGTTTTTTGTTTTTTAAATAATCTACTTACAATATTAGTTTTATCAGGTACTGGTGTACTAGTTAATGGATATATTGGTGAACCTTTTATAGCAATAGGGGAAATATTAGGTTCACTTAAAGCATTTTTTTGATAATGTAGTGGTTTCTGTACAGGTCTTTTAATACTAATATTTTTGAGGTTTTTAGAGGTTGTGTCATTTTGATTCTCACCAAAATGAAATACATCGGCATTAAAGTCTTTCTTAGTAAACTTAAATGGTGCAATATTATTACCTATAATAACAGAATCAAGAAAAGTTTTACCAGAATACTGTTTAGGTACCTCTTGTAAACATTGTTGAGGTATCTCTTGTAAAGATTGTAGAGGTACCTCTTGTAAACATTGTTGAGGTATCTCTTGTAAACATTGTTGAGGTATCTCTTGTAAACATTGTTGAGGTATCTCTTGTAAACATTGTTGAGGTATCTCTTGCAAACATTGTTGAGGTACCTCTTCTAAATGTTGTTGAGGTAACTCTTGTAAACATTGTTGAGGTACCTCTTCTAAATGTTGTTGAGGCAACTCTTGTAAACATTGTTCAGATATCTCTTGTAAACATTGTTGATTTACTTCTTGTAAACATTGTTGAGGTACCTCTTCTAAATGTTGTTGAGGTAACTCTTGTAAACATTGTTCAGATATCTCTTGTAAACATTGTTGAGGTATCTCTTGTAAACATTGTTTAGGTATCTCTTGTAAACATTGTTGAGGTATCTCTTGCAAACATTGTTGAGGTATGTCTTGTATATATTGTACAGGTATCTCTTGTAAACATTGTTGAGGTACCTCTTCTAAATGTTGTTGAGGTACCTCTTGTAAACATTGTTCAGATATCTCTTGTAAGCATTGTCGATTTACCTCTTCTAAACATTGTTGAGGTAACTCTTGTAAACATTGTTCAGATATCTCTTGCAAACATTTTTGAGGTACCTCTTCTAAATGTTGTTGAGGTACCTCTTGTAAACATTGTTCAGATATCTCTTGTAAGCATTGTTGATTTACCTCTTGTAAACATTGTTGAGTTACCTCTTGTAAACATTGTTGAGGTAGCTCTTGTAAACATTGTTGAGGTAGCTCTTGTAAACATTGTTGAGGTATCTCTCGCAAACATTGTTGAAGTACCTCTTCTAAATGTTGTTGAGGTATCTCTTGTAAACATTGTTCAGATATCTCTTGTAAACATTGTTGATTTACCTCTTGTAAACATTGTTGAGGTATTTCTTGTAAACATTGTTGAGGTATCTCTTGCAAATGTTGTTGAGGTAACTCTTGTAAACATTGTTCAGATATCTCTTGTAAACATTCTTGGTTGTTATCCTTATTTTCCTTCATCTGTTTATTATAGGAAGGACTAATAAGTTTATGTGTATTAGAGTTGTTAATGTGTTTTAGAAAAACTTTGCATTGCTGTGAAGTATTAAGTGAAGGGAACATTTTATCACTATCATCAGTTTCAAATTTAGATTCATCATTTGATTGATCATTGTCAGTAACTAACAAGAGTAGTTCGTTATTGTTTTGCTCACATTGAACTTGAATTTTGGGATCTCGAGGAGATTTTTCTAAAGTTAGTAAAGCATCAGTTTCGTGAAGTCTAATATCATTCGTTGGACTAGTTAATGAACATTCATTATTACTTTGGTTATGAGTTAAAGTAAGGGTACTTGAATGTAACATTTCTTCTTTATAGCTAATAAGACATTTAGAAGTGTGTGTTACTTGTTTTATACTGCCTTCATCAAGATGATCATCAGTAACTCCCATATTTTCGTTTTGTACACAATGATTGATACGATTGGAGTCCATAGTATCTGTGTTAATCGATGCTGCAATTAATTTATTATACGTTACAAGATATTTATTTTTATTTTTAGGAATTTCATTATTTTTGATAATTACTTACTCCGATTATCTGCTGTTTGTTCCGGGTTAAACTTTTCCATATTAACGGATATTTCTTCCAGAGATATTGGAATTGGAAAGTTATGTTTTTTTTGTAAGCTATAAAGACACAAAAATATTCAGTAATGGCCGACCGGACAGTAAAATGACAGCACTGTTAAAAAAAAAGACCGCTATATTTGAATTAAGGTGTATTACGTGCATTAAAGAAAGATGGATGTTTCTTTTTGGAGGGAATCTAATTTTTGACAAATAGGTGGCCAGCCCGTTTTCCCCCAGTTTAGGGTAAAATTGTTTGAATGACAAGTTGTCTTTGTATTTTTTTGGTATTTTAATTACACTAGCATTTAACAGATTTCTACCAAATTTGTTTAACTTAATTTTCAGTACATAAGAATTGATTTAAACCCAAATTGGCCTACTAGCCTTATTTTATTACCAATTATTTATTTTCTACTCTGAATTGTCAAAGCAATGCGACTCATTACTTATTGCAAAACCAAAACGTTTCTTGTTTCTCAAATTATTCCTGCTTTCGTGAAAAAGGATCCAAATATTCCTGCCAAGATGTACAACGAAATGTTCCCTTATTTTCACGGCTAGTTATACATTTACAGAAAATCATTAGGTATGTTCCTAGCAGAAGGGTCAAAAGAGTGTACAGGATTACAGGTGAGCTACTGTCTACATCTATCAATTCACTTCCTTGTAATTACTCAAGTTTTGGATATCACTGACGAACCAAGTCAAATGCGCATTACAGAAATTTTTTCCGCTCAAATCTCCTGGTAAGGACGGGATCTTCCCTGCTCTTCTACAGAACAGGTCTGCCCTCTCTGGAGAATATTCAGGGCATGGCTAGCTTTCCCCTATGTGCCCAAGAACAGGAGGCACGTAAGGTAAGAGTAATCTTCATACCCAAGCACAATCATGAGACATTCACACAACTCAGTGTGTTTAGATCGATAAGTTTATTGTCTTTTCTTCTGAAAAGTCTGAAGAGATTTTTTGACTGGCATATAAGAGGTAAAGCTAAGTGTACACCTGAGATCAAATCTCGAGACCAGTCTCAGGGTGTTGTCCATTTGAGATCCCTTTCGGTCTCGCGACAGCTTCCTGAGACTCGACAGTAACTGCAGTCTCGAGACGAGGAATATTTCATGTCCACTTGAGAGTCCACTCAGTTGTGTAATTTGATCGCAGTAGTTAATTATTATCGTTTTTTTTCCTAAATGGATTCGCGTCAGGCCACAGTGGCCCAAATACATGATCCAGGTGGACAAAATTCAAATATTAGAAAAATCAAGGTTTATGGACAAATTCATAATAACAAATAAGTTAATTTAAAGTTTTTTAATATCGATTGATAAGCATTTCATTATTCTGATTCCTCAGGAGCTCTTTGAAATATTGGTGTGGATATTTCAGGCTTTATCTCTTCAATTACATGATAAGTATGGCAGATATGTTGACGCAATTCTCATTAGTTCATTTTTTAATCAATTTGTACGTGTTTTTCTTGAAATGCTATTGATATAAAGAGCTCTTCAGGCGTATAATGTGATAACAAATGATTTTTTAAAAGTTTACTAAACTTTTTGGAGATTATTCTGTAATTCATTTTACAATATTGGCAGCGCTTTTTCAACTAGCAGATATTAAACTAACATGCGCCGCAAAAGGTAATTCTTTCGGAGCAAAGTCATTTACCAAAGGATGCATTTTTATTTTCTTATTTTAGTTTTAACACTTTCTCTTTCAAACATTTTTAAAGACCTGTCAACTTTCTGAGACCCCGTAAAATGAAGTAATTAATTACTGTTCTTCCTTCGCCGGGAATATCTAAATTAATTTTTAAACATTTAACATTTGTAACTAAAATCTTACTTTTGTTCTACTAGCTCCTTCCATTTTTAAACTAATTTCATCGAATAATTCTTCAAAAATCATTTACTTTTTTCTGTTCTACACTCTTTTCTAAATCAAACTTATCTAATACATACATTTTCGAAGTATTTCATTATGCAACGCATTAAATAGCCCCTAATACGAAATTATCGAAGATGTCATCTGGCAAGTATAACATCCAAGGAGGTAGGTGGTGGCAGCTGAATTTTACACAATGTAAATGTTTAGGCCTTGTTCTAACTTTAACATAAGGATTTTCTGTGACTCCATATGAATCTTAGGATTTCTGGTTTAAAATAGAAACGCAATTTTTCTATTTCTTAAATTGCAGTCTATATATTATACATGCGAAATCAACATGTTTTATGTAGAATTTTTTTTATAATTTTATAAATGTTTAGTAATCACCTTCGTGAAGAACGTGTGATACAAATACTTTAAATATTTCATGGGAAAATCGCAAAAATTGAGTAACTATTAACAGATGTTTTTATGAAATTTAGCGCAATCTACACCAACTCAAAATCATGCCTCGTTCTGTTCTTTTTCTGTCTATATTACGGTTTATATTAGCAAATGAATGCGTTTGCATGAATTTTACAACCTTTTAAGAACCATATATCTGCTTTTTCCGGAATCTATGGTGGTAAATTTTTCGAATTTTGTCCACCTAGATCATGTATTTGGGCCTGCAGGCCCTAACTTTTATTATTGCATACAAAATAGCCAAAAAGCGGAAAGTGAAAAAAAGGAAGTGTTGGGTGAGAAATGGGTGGATCGACGAAAGGAATTAGGAGTTTGTTCCACACTCGTAAATGAGTTGAGATTGGAAGAGGCACAGCAGTTCAGAAATTTTATTCAAATGTCTGCAGTGCAATTTGAACTGCTTACTGGTTTCGTAAATTGTGAATTTTCCTCTGAACCTCATTTGCATCACAATTTTTAAATTTCATGACAATGTCATCAAATGTTTTAATTTTTTTTTCACGATTTTTATACAGTTTATGTTTAATATTCCTCAAAAATTCATTTTCTTCATATACGCTAATTAACTCCAGTACTTCCTCGTCCGTCCACTCTCTTCTGTCTTTTTTATTTTCGCTCATTTTAAAAAAATTAGTTTAATTTAATTTGCACACAAGAAGAAGTCTCAGAGACAAGAAAAAATCTTCAAACACGGGCGGAAGACTGGAGACTGAGTCTCGCGAGCTGTAATAAACATGTCCACTTGTGATCGGTGCTCTCTCGGAGACCTGTATGGACTAGTCTCCGGCACTGCTCTCAGGCCCTTATCCATTTGTGAGTCCAGTCTCGTGACTACTCTCGAGACTATTTTGTCTCAAGTGGACACTTACCTTAAGGTTCTCAGAGATTACCCACTGAACAATATTCTTATCAACTAGAAGAATCTTGTGAATTATTAATTAGAGAGGTAGTGAAAACAGCTGTGAGTACACTGTGGAACTAAGAGGTAACACTTAGTGTTTTCATGGAAATAAAATGAGCATTTGATAATATCACGCTTCAATTAAATGAGTGACCTGTGAGAAGCAGGAGAATCTATCTTACACTAGGTGAACGGATAATAAATATGCTGAAAAACAGACATATCTCAGCAACATTTAACGAGCAAACGGTGACAGTCAGGGCGGCAAAAGGAAGTGAACTAACTATTCAAGCTTGGAAAAAATTGACACAGGGGTCATACACTATGTGGATGACATGCCCAACCTTGTTTCCAGGACGTTTACGAAAGGATATTACTCACAATAAAAATAGTAGCAAACTGGTGAATAAGAGAGGGCGTCTCGGTGAACCCAACCAAGATCTCCATATCATTCACTAGAAAAATAAAACCATATAGTATGAAAAAATAATACTATTTGGGGTTCCTCTCTATGTAACGAAGGAGGTCTATGTAGTATCTAAACTGACCTTTAAGTTGCATTTGGAAAAAACACCTATTGCGCCATATGCAAGTCCCTTGTGGTGAACCCAAACTAAACTAGGTAGAGATTCAAAGATTAGTCTATCTATTGGAATAACTGAAGCAATGTATAGACAATGCCCAATGGAGGTACTACTAACCTTCGTCTGCTAAATTTAGTGGTGAGGGCAAGGGGAAACCTACAGGCTAAAAATTAACTCCATGGGAGAAAGAATAGTAGAAGTCATGCAACTATCCAAAGATAAAATCACATGACTATAGACAAATCCAGGATTTTGTCTATAGGCAGAACAGGCAATTTGTTCATCTATAAACAATCGTAGAACTTTGCCTACACACACGAGTTGCATACTTTTATATTTTGTACTAAGTGTAACAGAGGTAGACAAATGTCTATTACCGTTGCTTATATCTGAGAAATTTAATAACACATTTTCCATTGACAGAGCCTATAGAGTGAGCATTCCAACTAGAGATGAGTGGGAAAGCAAAATAATAAAACTAAATGAACTCGTCTTCTTCACAGAGCGATAGAGAAACCTGCAAGATATATGTGCTCAGGAGAACTAATACATGGAATTTCTATGAGTCTCAGGGTGAACACAACAGTCTCCTAAGCAGAAAAATAAAACAGTAATCAGAATGGAGTGGAGCTACACTGATAGACGGATATTTGATCCGTGGTAAAATGGTATAGACTCCTATGCTACATATATCTGTGGTCAAAGAGCCTATATCTATTTATTTATTGAGTAGATTTGGTTCCTTTTTGCCGTGGAAAGCCTCACTTATAATTTCTGACAGCCAAGGTGCACTCGAGGCTCTGAAGGCGCTGAAAGGCTGAATGTTTTGGAAGCAAAGAACATGGGCACCTCTTCATATAGGTATCACAGATAACCAGTAACTTATCTAATGCATTTTATTAGAAATGTCAAGGGCAGCCTAAACCATCGGGTAATTTTTGGTAAAGAATGAGATGATACATTATTATCTGTTATCTTTCCTGCACTTTCCTATGATGAGAAAAAATTCTCCAACGAACAGCATACCCATTGTAGTGTAGGAATTATTGCATGGAGGCAGTGGAGGCAATTTAATGTTTTCCTAGATCACGTTTCAAATTAGAGACAAGTTACACACAACATTTCGTGTTAAAACACATAAATGTGTATATGTGAAGTTCCAGGTCAGGATGGTAGATATTTAAAAGAAAAAGAAGGCACTGTTCCTGACTTATTTATTTGCTCAGAAGGCGATCGGTTTCGTCCGGCTAAGAAATCCTCAGGCCTTTGTAGTCAAAATATATATATAATAACATACATGTGGTTAAAATCATTCAAATTTAACAACTAGTATTAGGAGTTGTATTTTATATGTCACTCAGTATATTTTTTGTATAAAGTTACCCGAACTTCTGGTTTACAAAATATTCACAAACATGATATATTTTGTTAGGCTTATATTCTTCTTAAATATAATAATTAGACCATAAGTTATCCTTGTTACCATGAATTTATTTTTTTAAGTAAAGTACATTCTGTTTAAAAATACATTGTACTAGAAATATTTTTATATGAATGATTGCCCAACATTGGTCCAAATATTCTTGACGTAGGTCACACAATCTAAGGCTGATTTCAAACAATCACTATCGTTAACAATTTTCAATTTTTGTGCATCTCTCACTGGTATATTCCCAAATCCACAGCTGCTTGATTTAGATATGTATGAACTAACGTCCTTATTCAAAAAAGCAAGTTTTGTTGCTTCTGCATTTGCATTCATTATTACATTCACAACACCTCCAGGTATTTTGCAACTGCTTAACTTCTTGCACATCTCTGTATAAAATTGAGTCATGTGTACATCTTTATTTAAAAGTATAACAGAGTTTCCTTGCATAAGAGCTGCTGCAATCATTGTCATAGGATATTGAGAATATCCGTATTTCGTTTCTATTGCTATCACTCCTAAGGCTTCACGGTAAGACTTCAAATCATACGTGTTATGAACAGAGGCATTAGAATAGGCGTCAGTAATTGTGGATTCTCGTAATATATTGATCCAATCAGATATCCATTTATCCATGTCGCTACCCTTTTCACTAGAAATTATTAGTAGACATAGAATGCATCTTTTATAAATCCTTTTTTTAATAAACTTACGCAACATTTTCTCTTGCGGCTTCAATTTGCTCTGCTAATTGTATAATGCATTGGCTTCGAGCTAGAAGAGACAATTTTTTCCAATCGCCCAAACCTTTTTTAGCAGCAGCAACTACAGAGTTGAAATCCTTCCTAAATAATTGAAATTAATACTTCTTACTCATTCTGATGTTTTTCCAATTTCAAGACTTACCCTTCAAATTTTTTAAAAGCACCACCAATAAATGATTGTTCAGGTTGTGAGTCACCTATTTTTCCACTAGGTATTTCATAAGATGATTTCGGAACTGTCCATTTGCTAATTATTTGATTTAAACCTAAAGAAAATTAATGAATGTAAAGGGGATTATTTAAAATGAAAACTTTTACTGAAAATTGTATTACCTTCTTTTCCACCGAAATAACCACTTCCACTTGATTTTAATAAGGAGGTAGTATTTATGGCATTGAATATACCATGGCAGTTGACCCAAACAGTTCCCACCTATAAAAATTAGAATTGATAAATGTAGATATTAGGAAAAGATCTATTTTCCTATAAATTAAACATACTAGTAATTTTTTGCATATTTCATTAGCTAAGCCAATATTTTCAGTCCACACCGATGCTCCCAATCCCTGTCGTGAATTATTTGCTAAATTGACAGCCTCATTAGCAGTTCTGAAAGCCAAAATTGTAGCTACAGGCACATCAATTGGATCCGCCTCAAGAACATTATTGCCATAAACCCTTCCGCCTACAAGAAGAGTAGGCTGAAATTTAGAGTTCTTGGCATCGACTTGAACTATCTTTATTCCAAGCAAAGCAGCATCTTTGACAATTTTTTGTAACTTTTGTGTAGCATTTTCAGTGGAAGGAAATGACAGATCAGCCATTTTATCAACACCCTCGCTCATTTTCACATTTTTTAACTTGTATTCCAATTTTTTTACAAAGTCTTCAAATACGTCCTCCTGAACCAAAATAGTATCTACTGACCAAGGCATGGAACCTTGGTAAGCCCAAACTGATTCTACAGCTGCCTCACAAGCAGAGTCCAAATCTGCGCTATTGAAAATTAACATTGGAATTTTTCCTTGTAGAACTAAAATACGAAATTAAATTGTTAAAGTACCAGTATATTTATATTATAGATTTTAAGATATTTGTTATAAAGTATCTTACAGTTTATGTAGTTTTTTCCAGTAAAACAGTTAATATCTTTAAATTTCTCTGAATAAATATTGTCAAAAATGGAAATAGCTTTAATGGATGGGACATTGAAACTACTGATGTCAATTGTTCCTGGGATTAATTGGATAGTTCCTTCAGGAAAACTAAAATAAGTATAATTAATTTTTTTTTTGTTAAATAATGTGTTTCTGTAATTACCCAGCTTTGTTTGCTAGTTCTATCAACAAAGTAATGGCTAAGCTTATTTTTGGTTCTGCTTGAAGAATAATGTTGTATCCCGCTGCTAATGCTGGTGACACAATCCATCCTAGGCTTCCCAAGCAAGCAGAGTCAGAAAGAATTGTGCAATAAGAACCGTCAGCAATCCAAGAAGACTTCTCAAGATAGGCAGCCCAATTTGAATAATACTTTAAACTTTCTACCAATAAGGAAATGGATTTTAATTTCGTGTCTTTTCCCAATATTCCCCTGGCACAGCTTTCTATTTCGCATAAAAGATTCGAAGATTCTTCTATTTTGGATGACAAGCTGTGTTTTAAATTGTGGAGTATTTAAAAATGTTCATTGTTTAATTTATCTTATATTTTCACAAAGAGTCATTTTTGAAATTAAGATCTCAAATTTGTTTGTAATTTTCTTTATCGATTTTATGAATTTAGTAAAACATGAATTATATTTTTTAATTTTTAATTCGCGCATAAGACTCCATCTATTGAAAGACATATTAAACAAAATTTTTGGTATAAGGTAGAAATAAGTTCTGCACTTGGTAAAACGACATTGAATATAAGGTGTGCCATCAGTACCATATGATTTTAAAAGAGCAAATTATAAAAAACACAGTCTCTTTTATTGATCTAAGAGGGGGTGAATTGCCGACAAAGTGCATTTTTTTAAATTCAAACATTAAATATCACCCATTACAGAGACATCAAAACATGTAAAAATAAGTCTTATATGCGAGTAAATACAGTATATCTTTGCACACGAAATAGTTTTGCGTATCAAAAGCTGCGCATTTATAATGATTTTTTTAAATTAAAGTCATATCTAAAAGGTTTAGTTTTAATATTTTATGTTGTTTTATTGATGAATAAATTTATCATTTGTATTTGTATAATCATTTTTATTTATTATTACAGATTTACTGCTTTTGTAAGAGTATTAATTAGATAATTATATCTTGTATTTCAAGGGTTTCAATTTTGTTAATTTCTTTTTATATGTTAGTAAAGATATCTTTACTACAATGCAGGACTATCCAATGTGAAAATCACTACTTTTCAGGAGACTGAAATAAGTGTTTCAATTTAGAATGTGAAATCAGTATTTTGCGATTAGTTAATAACTATATAATTAAAATCGAGATTGTTCGCATTCGTTAGTTCTGCACTGTAGTGACGATATCAAATTTTTTTCATTTGAAAGTAAATAGAAATTAATTCCAAGTTCTAATCAATTTTATAACTCTAGTATATTTTTTCTGCTATTGTTATTAAGTAACTATATTTATTATTATCTTTCATTTGTATTTGTTCATTATGTTTTAGATTATCGTTGTTTTTACAAATTGTTTTATTTAGTTATCTTTCATAGATTTTGTCTTACGTTTTGGAAAATTCTATAAAAATTTTAAGTGTCTTTCATATAGCAATATAATTATATCGTCATTTTTTGTTTAGTTCTGTTAGTTTATAGCATATATCATTCAAACAAATATACAAAATATATATGGTTTGTTTCATCAGGCAGTCCCAAGTAACCCGGAACAGTTAAGAGCCAATGGCATTTAAAGAAATTTTGAAATTTCTTAAACGTCATTGGCTGCTACCTGTTCCGGATTACTTGAGACTGCTTGATGAAACTAACCCATAATAGCAACGCATAAATATAGCTCTGTTCCATCCCCTACGTCCGACTAGTTCACGTACTAGTCAAACGGTCAGGAGTTTTTAAACAAATTGCGCAGTACATAAATATTTATAAACTGCGCATACTGTTGATGAACTTCTGATCATCTGACTAGTACGTGAACTAGTCGGACGTAGGGGATGGAACAAAGTTAATAATGAAAATTTACGATCACATTTGTTAGATTAAACTTTCCGGCAACCCAACAAGCACGATCGCTTAACAGGTTGCCTAGTTTTACTATCTTTGCAGAATTTGTCAAAACCAGAACTTATTTTTTTAAATATTTTCGACTTACTTGTTCATAAATTTTGCTCTGAGGACTCCTTTTATTTCTCCAAATTTATTTGGAGCTATTAAAATTTTATCTAGTTCTTCTTTGGATGGAGTGTGAAGAGTAATAAGTTTCTCTCCTGTGTTGACGTTTTTAATTTCAACTTTTTGTCCTGCTGTTCCCTCAGAGGATCCAGAAACTGCTTTACTTTCAAGCCATTTCTACAACAATTATAGTTGTTTAACATAGCAAATAATAAAAAATACATTTCTAACCTTTACGCTACTTATATTATCAATATTATCACCAGTGTCCATTTTCTGAAAAATTTGCCTTATTGAGTTTTGACCACCAGTACAAGCCATTGTTTTTTATGGCATAAACATTAAACTGAGAATATGGTTAGCTAGTGACTACAGTGGAGTGATTGAACTATTCTATGTTTTCACGACTCTTGTAACCCTTGTCATATCTCTTATTACAAGGTCAACTTATCAAGAGTAATCAGAGATTGTATTAAAATTATAATTTTAAATAATTATCACACCTTATTTAAAATGTGTTAAATAATGTCATGTAATTCGTGTGTATGAAAGTAGAAAACATTGATTGTTAATGTAACACCAGAAATTTTGTTGTTGAAGTACAAAAACATTCCTATTTTACAATCATGATTGACAAAGATAGGCAAAGTCAATTTAATGTGCATGTAAACATAGCTTTAGAACAGATTTTCCGGTTTTGTACATGTATCTAAGAATATTGTTGCAACTTGTGGTGTAATATTTTTTTAATACAAACCCTCGAAAAATTCAATTAATTAACTCATCAGCTGTGTTATGTAAAATACCAGGTTTTAAAAACATTAAAGAATAAATTATAACCTCAATGTAAATACACTTGTGCGCGAAAACAAAGCTTAAAATGCTTAACATTACTAGATATTGCAGAAATAGATGCTTTTCATCCCAAACAAATCAATTTTTTAACAATTCCAAAAGTGTTATCCGCAATGGAGTCTCCAGGACAGCACTAACGAATTCTTCAAATTATAGCAAATCTACATTACTTAAAAGCTTCAAAGTAAGCCTACAAAGTGTTAACTTCTATTTTGTAACAACTTGATTAATGTGCGCTAATTTTCTTTCAGGTATCAAGCTTGTTCCGAGGGAGTGGCACCTTGGCCATACGCCTAAAATCCGATGATGTCGCAACAAAAGCAAGAAAGGCAGTGGGATATTGGCTGTTCACATGCAGTGGGATGGTGTTTGTAGCCGTAGTGCTAGGTAGTATGGTATTAACGTATTTTGTAACTTATATTTGCATTTGCATTGTACTTGAAGAAGCGATTAAACGTACTGTAAGATAAATCAATTTGTTTTATTAATCATAGAGTTCATAAACTAAAAACTTTTTTAGGGGGAGTAACAAGATTGACGGAATCCGGTCTATCTATGGTAACATGGAAACTGTTGGGTGAAAAAATGCCGATGACTGAAGAAGAATGGATCGAAGAGTTTGAAAAATATAAACAATTTCCAGAATTTAAAATGTAAGCGTTATAATAAGTAAACTAAAAATCACACTGTTACTCATTTTTTAGTAAAAACAAAGAAATGACATTATCAGAATTTAAATGGATATGGCACATGGAATTTGGTCACAGAATGTGGGGTAGAGCTATTGGTGCGGTATTTTTAATCCCTGCAGCGTTTTTTTGGGCTAGAGGCATGTTAAGACCAGGAATGAAGGGCCGAATTTTGGGATTTGGTTCTTTAATTGCTGCTCAGGTATCTCACTTGTTAACATAGCTTACAAGAATTATTGAAATTTTACATCCTTAGGGTTTAATGGGATGGTATATGGTAAAGTCAGGTCTTGAAGACCGATTCCATGGAGAAAATGATGTTCCTCGAGTGTCCCAATACAGGCTCGCTGCACATTTGAGCCTTGCATTTGTCCTTTACACGTTATTTTTGTGGAGCTCCTTGGACCACCTACTGCCAGCAGGAACAATTGAAAGTGCTAGCAAAAGTGTTATAAAAGCAGCAAGAAAATTTAGAATGTTTGCACATACGTGCAAAGGAATGGTATTTTTGACGGCTCTTTCTGGTATGTTTCATTATTGTTACAAGTTTGTTAGAATAATAAAATTTTAAATTCCAGGTGCATTTGTCGCTGGATTAGATGCAGGTTTGGTTTATAATTCGTTTCCAAAAATGGCAGATAAGTGGGTTCCTGAAGATATAATGACTCTATCCCCAAAAATGACCAATTTCACTGAAAATCCAACAACTGTGCAATTTGATCATAGAATATTGGGCACTACAACATTGTGCCTTATCTCTGGTTTATGGTTAATGTCACGAAAAAGAGTGCTGCCTCCTAGAGCATATTTAGCTGCTAATGCATTAGGAATAATGGCTTGGTTCCAGGTAAATACAATAATTGTTATTACAAAGTTCTTATATAATAAATAAAAATATTTATATACTTTAGGTCGTATTAGGGATTTCTACACTTCTTACATATGTACCAGTATCTTTAGCTGCCAGTCACCAAAGTGGATCTCTCATATTACTTTCAACAGCTGTATGGCTTACACATGAATTAAAAAAGTTACCCAAAATATAATTACATGATAAATACAGGTTTAATAGAAATCCAAATGATTTTTATTGTTAATGATTTTTACACAAATAAATAAAAAATGAAAAAACATACAAAAATTTATCGTAACAAACCTTTATTATTTATCTGTTATAATAGATACACACTGACCCACAACAATTATTTATAATTAATCACAGTACTCAGAAATCCAGTTAGCTACACTAGACCTGTGAACTTATTGAGCTACTATAATCTCTTTGAAAATTTTTTATTTCATTAAAAAAATAAAGTATACATTTGTGTCCTATGACAATCAATAAATTCATTTCACAGGTCCTTAATTAGAAATATGTATGTGTACCTAGTACAAGTTGAATTTAAACTTAATTAATTTTACGAGTTCTTCATCTGCATACATATAACTGATAGACACTCAATTGAATTTAAAATAAAAAATTATGAATCGGCAAAGTTTACACATACATATTCAATTGAAATATGTTACGGATCTTTTAACAAACATATTGCTTTATTCTAATTGTTGCTTTATGTTTGGTGCAGTCTTTTGCATCAGTGAGTATTATTAATAGATTTCCTGCGTATTATAAAGCTAATATTGTAAAATCTTTAACGGCATAGCCTTCATAAAGAAATGGACTAGAACAGGACGGAAGCAATTAAAAAATTCACTTTTAATGAAATACATCTGATCCAAGTTTCTACAAAATAAATATTCTATTCTTTTGATCTACTTATTTACTTTATCCTATGTAATAAAAATTTTCTTTAAAAAATTATAATTGATCGATAATATTAAAAGGCTTAATTAGAGAAATATTGAAATCTTCCCGTTTTAGGTATGAAAAAAGATGTAACATTAAGAAATAAGCGGTTACATAATTAGGCTATATGGAAAATTTTTTATTCGGTGAGATAAGCATTTGTATAATAACGCAGGAAATAATTACTTTTATGTAAAACATAGACATTCCACACGAAGTGTACAAAAATATAGACATCAGTCAAAGAAATGGCGCACTTAATAAATTAAATAATCTGAAGTCATGGATATCTATACATCAAATAATTTGCAGATATATTAACAATATTGTAATAAAAAATTAGAGATGAATTTATACTTACATTTACCTAATTTTAGTATAATTATGTTTGTACAATGAAATGTGATGTTATTTACAACTTCTTAAGGTATGTACAAAAACGGCACATTCTTTATTTCATATAGATATATGTATTAATAGTTATTGATCTTGTATGTAATAAATTGCACAATTATTAATAACACAATTTGATAAACCTATCGTAGATGCAGTGAAATTGCTTCTCACTTTAAGAGAAAGAATCTCATTAGCAGCAACAACGATTAAGAAGGTTCTAACTCCGTAGTAATTTTCACATTCTTTTGAAAATACATATTCTAATAATACATTCAATTATCTGAAAACGATGAAAATAATTTGATCTAAAAACTTGTAAATGTGTATAAGTTCTTTTATTAATGAAGTAATGAGGTGTCAGTGATGCTCTTTTATGTGGACCTATATTATTTATGTACGTACTATGACCTTTAGCATTCATATAAATATAGATTATTGGTGACCAGTTGAGATATGCACAACATTAACGGAAACATTTGTACTTAGATATTTGATTATTAGTTTTACAAATTACGATGTTGAAAGATAATTTCACATAATCTATTTTCTTTAACACTATCTAATTCTGAACAATTGCTAAAATTATGAAACAACTTTCACATTTTAGTATTAACAAATGGCACTTTTTGGCACCTACTTTAACAGCATTTTGTTTAAAAAATAATAAGCTTTTATTACGTAATTATATGCAATTCTTACTCTCTTATATATGACACCTCAATATAAAAAATGCATTTTAATTATGAATACAGTTGATGGTAACTTTGACATTATCACAGATACGCTTTGGTATTATATGACGATGTAGGCAAATAGGACAAAGGAACGTAATTAATAAATATTTTAGTAGCTGGAATATAACCACATTATACGTATGCAGCATATTATTATGTATTTCTTAATTACATATCAAGAATACAGAATAATAACTTTAACATTTGAAAATATTTAAAACAAGAATTGAGTTTCCTTTTGAAAAATAAATATTAATAAAAAGTAAGCCTTAGAACTTAAGTAAATTATATGTAATTGCTTATATTAAAATGATATAAAACTTTAAAATTAGCTATCTGAACAAAATGCACATATAAAAATGGCATATTATAATTTCTACAGCACTAAAATCAGTTTATAAAAACAAACATTACTTTTTATGAAAGTATTGAATCATTTTCATACTTCATTTCTAACTCGTCTGTTTAGGCAAAATTATCACATGAATTTAATACTTACTAATTCTATCTTGGTACGTTTTGGAATGATGTTTGAGCAAAATAATTTTATAAGATCCCATTAAATAAGTAAGAAAGAACACTTCTTAATTTACAAATGAATACTCATAATTGAATTTGCTCTTCCAAATTTTTATTTGAAAGATCATTATAAATTAACTGATGAAATAATATTGTTTCAAATAATATTGTTTACTCTTTGATAAATAAGAAAACATACAATCTTATCGGAGAATATTCCTTGTACAAATTCTAAAGTATCAAACAAATATACCTGCATGTGATTGTTGAGTCAAGGTTTATCAAACTATGTTTCTACGTGAAAACTACCACATAAATTTCCATTTAACTCCTTAATATCACAAATTCATCTCTAAAATATAATCCTTAACTAAATTTACAATTGATATAAAAAGTATTATAGAAAAGCTAAAAACCAGTCATTAAAAGCTTTAAGGACCTATTCACAAAGGTACCTAAATTATAATTCAGTCAAAAGAATAAATATATACCAAATGGCGGTGTGCAAACAAAAACGAGCACTCTAAAAAAACACCCGTTTATAAGGTAGAACATTTCATAGCAAAAAATAAAATTTAATATGCAATCTTAAAAGTTTTACATAAATTAAACTTTATCTTTTGGTTAATAAAATGAACTATTAATGTCTGATATGACCAACAACACTTTAACAAACTGGCACTAGCTGTAGTATTGTAGCTATACAACTTTACTTTTATTTTTTGTCCAATGGTTGACCGTAGCAGTTGTGCTGATTCCTAACAAGCAATATTATAAAATTATTATAAAATGATAACTAAAATAGTTTGAGCTTACCATTATTTTTACATTGTTTCATAAGGCTTGTTTTGGCGGAGGTGATGCAGGTTCTGTATTGACAATAACTTGGACAATGTAACCTGGAGGTATTTTGGCTTCTTCCACATGTAGTTTATCTCCTAACAATTTGCCTCCGTAGAACCATCTTTGTCTGGATGATTCTATTCCTTCTTGACTCTATTATCACAATTTATATTTGTTATTTTAGCATTTTTGATATCATTTGTTATAATGTTTTGTATCAGAAGTATTATGATGTACAAATAATACGGCTTTTAAGTGATCTTATAAGTAATATCTACTTTACAGGCAGATAAGATTAAATATAGTAATCGTGACCCACATTTACTGGGAACATATATTTTAAAGCTATATAATATTCTTGATATATTTTGTGGTTGTCTAAGAAAAAAAAATAAATACGGAAAACTAAAAATATATCAATAAAACAAATGTACTACTCAAGGGTAGCGTTACTTACCTGTAGTTTCTTTTTACACATGTTTATTGTATCTGTGGAATACACTGCTAACTTTACATCGGTACAATTGTGCGATAGTCTTAATTTTAGTATTGTTTCCGATCCACCATCAACAGGTTCTGAGTATTCCGCTGGGGAATCACGACCATTATCTTCCTTTACAATGTTTATGGGATACGAAAGACAATAAATTGGAACTTGGTATCGTGAGCCTAATTCATCGTAGCACTCAGTTAAGTAACCATTTGGTACAGAAACGCTAGCGCCATCCAATATAGCTTGTGCTAGCTCATAATCGAAAGCTTCTGCTGCAACTGCAGCTGCACGTAGAGCGTCCCAGATCTCTTTCCTTCCTTCAAAAGCAGGAGCTGTGTCCCAAAACTCATCTCGTTTGCTGCGTAATTGTCCTTCGGTCAATGGCACGTCGGATTTCCAGCGTATTGTCTCATGGCACAAAGGATGATTTTTTCTGGTACTTCCTGCAAAAACACACAGTTTAAGGAATGTTCGTTACCTGTGGATGGATTCCGTACCTGTATTAGGCCTGGATAATGACCCTGATGAATCGTCTATGGCCCCACTTCTACCGCGTGATACTCCTATGCATCCGCCCATGTTGATAAACAGTAAATTTTCGACATTTCACGAATTTTTACTAAATACGTTGAAGCAGTGCCCGAGGAAGTCATTTTACACCCATCGTTTCTGAAAGACGATTATTTTCGGATGACATTTATGACAGGTATCCGTCAGATGTCATCAGTGCGCGCAATGTTTTTATACGTTCTACCAACTTAACATTTGAACTTTCCTGGAATTGTTGCGGGAAATTCATTAAACATTGATATGTACGGCTTATAACTCCGCAATCATAGCGTTTTGTATAATTCATAAAGTAGTCTAATCGATGAAAAACTCGAAACGAAGCTAGTTTTGCTATTGTAATTGAAATATTTGAGCAGCCGAGAAAAATATATATTCTAGACACGTATACGTTTCCTATTTTGTAAGAATATGTCTGCATATACATATGTGTGCTTGTTAATTATAATAGCGACAATTAATTAAAACGCGCATAAATAATAATCCTTGAAGTTTACTCTGCCGAGCAAAATGCCACATGTCATTGCTCACGTTCACATCAATAGTAATTGCTTTCCTACATACTTATAAGTTTAGTATTGTTTGTTTAGAGTGCTGGTCTTTTATTCATCACAGGACAAATAAATAATACATGCTATCCACTTTCGTTCAAGTTTTTTTCTAACTCATTTATTTACTTCCACGTCATAGGCTAATTACCATATCAGAGATTGGGACCGTGACTCCTAGAAATTGCCATTGTGTTCTTTAACGAGTGTGTGGTTTTCATAAAAGTTTAAAACCATACTCTTTTATAATTAAACAAATAAAATGAAAAATAAGATTAAATAAATATGGAGTGGTCTCCACTCGACTTTCTCGCATATTTTTAAATTGTACTAGACAAGATAAGACAGATTCACATTAGGATTCAGAGTGATTTTTTAATAATTTTGATA